>CM040432.1:19636090-19822485 GCA_022702705.1 Papilionanthe hookeriana x Papilionanthe teres | reverse complement strand
AAAGTTTATGTGTGAGACATGTAGATACATAGAAATTTTCTGATTTGTTGTAAATTTTTGTAACTATTATGTAGTTATAATCTATACTAATAAGCATTTGGGGTTTAGATTTTCTGGAACAATTTATACCATCTTCTAGAAACATTTATATTTTGTTAGTTGTGGATTATGTTTCTAAATGGATTAAAGTTGTTGATTTACCCAGTTGGGATGTTAAAAGTGTTGCAAAGTTTTTAAAGAGAAATATTTTTATCAGATTTGGAATGCCGACAGTGATTATTACAGATGGGGGAAGTCATTTAGAAACTATGAAATTGAAACATTAACAAGGAAATATGTAATTAAACATTGAATTGACATAGTTTATCACTCACAGACCAGTGATTTAGTAGAAATTTCCAATCGAGAAATTAAAAGAATATTAAAGATAACTGTGAATCATAGTAGAAAAGATTAGTCTGTTAGACCTGACTTTGCATTATAGGCTTATAGAACTGCTTATAAAATTTCTATAGTAATAACACCATATAAGCTCATATTTGGAATGGCTTGTCACCTGCAAGTGGTCTTGGAGCACAAAGCTTATTAGGATATTAAATAATTAAATTTTAATCAAAAAGATGTTGGTGAGAAATGATTAATGCAGTTAATTGTGCTCAATAAAATTAAAAATAAATCTTGTGAGAATGCTAGAATTTATAAAGAAAAGTTGAACATTGGCATGATCGAAAAATTTTTAGAAAAGATTTTGAGCCTGGACAAGAGGTTTTATTATACGATACTCGATTGAAATTATTTTCCGAAAAACTTAAGTCCAGGTGATTTATTATAATGAAGGTTTATCTATATGGTACCGTGGATATTAAGGATCCCAAAACTAAAAGAATAATTAAAGTAAATGGACAAAGATCGAAACCTTACATTTTTCGAACCTTTTATGAAGAGATCCTAAATTTGAGCCAACCAGAGTAAAACATTGGATACGACGGGCTGATGATGTTAAACCAGGTGCTTCATGGGAGGTATCCCATAGCTATTGTTATCTGTATGGATTGATTTTCGATTGATTGTTGTTGTTGTTGGACTGTATGATGTAGTACTGAGACCTACATGATGTAAGGAGGCGCAAGCACTAATTTTGATGATTGAAATGAGATTGGGACGTGTAAATGTGTCACAAGGAAACACGATGCTTATTTGGACATTGGCACCTAGGAGCCAAAATCTGGCGCCTAAGCGTGGGCTTCAAATAAAATTGGCGCCTAAGCGCCAAAACCCTACACCTAGGCACAACAGTTGTAGGGCGTGGGAAAAATTGCCTCCAACACTTTTAACCCATCTCCTTCTGTTAAAACATCATTAATCTCGTCCTTGGAGCCTTGCACTTTGTATTTTAGCCTGAGAAAGTAACTTTGGTGAGGAATTAAGTGCTTGCTCCAATTTCCTTGTTTTTAGGGATAGCAAGAGCAATGGTGGCGCAAATGAGAAGAAGTTTGTGCACAAGGACGCCCAAAGTTATTTCAATGGATTTCTCAAAGTCCTGAGCGGATTGACCCGACTCACAATTACGTAGATAATTAAACTTCTAAAGGATAGCCAAATGACCTAATCATATTAAGCGGCTAGTGTGTAAAATCGAAATGTTATAATTTTTAGAAAATAGTTTACACACTAAGGGCACCACACAAGTGTTGACCTCACTTTTGTGAGGATCATTTCTAAACCTTGTTGAGGCGGGAAATCTACCAATATTGACTCGCTAAATCTCAATGATGATCACTAAACCCTAATGACCAAGGTAAAACCCAAATGAAGACTTTTTAACCCAAATCTTAATGACATTCTTAAATGATCAAATTAGTAATAACAAACCCTGATTTGATCAATTGATGACCCAATAGGTCAACCTTTGACCCAAAAAGTCAACTTTAGTCAAAATGGTCAATTCTTAACCAATGACCAGGACCTAAAAAGTCAACTTTGGTCAAAATGGTCAATCCTTGACCCAATAGGTCAACCTTTCACCCAAAAAAGTCAACTTTGGTCAAAATTCATCCTTGATCCAATAGGTCAACCTTTGACCCAAAAAGCCAACTTTGGTCAAAATCCATGACCCAATGACCAACTCATTGACCCAATAGGTCAACTATTAAACCCAAAAAGAAATACCTATAAACCTTATAGCTAAACCAACCATGACAAGGTTGGAGAAGTCAAATTAGACACTCTTGGAATAGGATTGGTCAACCTGGGTCAACCTAAATCAACATTGGTCAACCCTAGTCAACATTAATTAATTTTGGTCCAATTTGGTCAAAATGCCCAATTTTGGACCATAATTGATAAAATTAATCAAATAATTAATTCTAAAAATTACTTTGATTAATTTATTAGTTAAAAATATAATTCCTTATGTTATTGATTAATTACAAAATTAAATAAAATTGGAGTTATAATAAATAACCATAAAATGAATTTAATTCCATGACATCACATGTGACATGAAAATATCCTGATTTTTTTTGAATCAAAATTAAATTATGGGGGTCATTAATGAGTCACCTATGACTCATTAAACCCCTTATGACACAAACCAACACATGACAAACCCATTAGCCATCATGGTTAACACTGGGTTAAACCTAATCATGACATTTTTTTGAAGTGGCATAATCCATTCAATCCAAAGCATGATTCATTCAGTTGCATGAAGTGAGGTGGCCGGCCATCCCAATGGCTTATCACACGCCTCCTAGGCCACCCAATAGCAAAAGAACAATGCTTGAGCTCCTCCTTTACCATGGTTAAAACACATGATAACTGTTGGCCTTATTTTTATAATGAGTCAAAACCTTTTGACCTAAAAAGTCAACTTTGGTCAAAATGGTCAAACCAGACCCAATGACCAAACCCTGTTGACCCCATAGGTCAACCTTTTGACCTAAAAAGTCAACTTTGGTCAAAATGGTTAAACCATACCCAATGACCAACCCTATTGACCCCATAGGTCAACCTTTTGACCTAAAAAGTAACTTTGGTCAAAATGTTCAAAGCAGAACCAATGACCAACCTTGTTGACCCCATTGGTCACCCTTTTGACCTAAAAAGTCAACTTTGGTCAAAATGGTCAAACCAGACCCAATGACCAACCATGTTGACCCCATAGGTCAACCTTTTAACCTAAAAAGTCAACTTTGGTCAAAATGGTCAAACCAGACCCAATGACCAACCCTGTTGACCTCATATGTCACTCTTTTGACCTAAAAAGTCAACTTTGGTCAAAATGACCAAACTAGACCCAATGACCAAATCTGTTGACCCCATAGGTCAACCTTTTGACCCAATAACATGTTTAAAACCACACAATGATAAAATCACAAATATTGTGATCAAATCAAACATGACAATGTTGAAAAAGGTCACATTGGACATCTTGAAATTAAATTGATTAATTTAGGCTGACTTTGGTCAACCTAAATTAAAATTAGTCAACACTTATCTATTTTAATCAAAATAGGTAAAAATGAAATAAAAACAACAAAATTAATCAAATAATTAATTTTAAAATTATTTTGATTAATTAAATTAATTAATGATTTAATTTTCAGTATTTTAATTAAATGACATAATTAATTAAAATGAAAATTAAATTAAAATCATAAAATGATAAAATTAAATAAAAATGATAAAATTATTCAATTAATTAATTTGAAATTATTTTCAATTAATAAATTGATTAATAATAATTTCCAACAATTTTTAATAACATAATTAATTAAACTGGAAATGACACATGGCCTTCCCTTAATTAATTAAAGTTAAAACTAAATTAAACCCATCATAAGGCATAATTAACACCTGACAAAGCTTAGCTTAATTTTGGTTAACCATGGGTTAACTCCCATCATGGTGAATAAAATGAGGTGGCTCTTTCTCCTTCATTCTAAGCCATGATTCACCTCTACTCAACAATGAGGTGGCCGACCAACAATAAGGCTTATTTCCCACCTCCTAAACTAACTGATGGGAAGGGAACAAAGCTTAAACTCCACTCCTCACCATGGTTAAATGAAATCATGAGGGGGAAGCATATGTGTCACCATTTGCCAAAGCTAATGGGTGACTTGTAAGCTCATGAGGAAGAGAAATTACAGCTCATTTCAAAGAGCTAAACCACCTCATGCATGATCCAATGGGAGGGAGCCAAGACAATGAGCTCATGATGGAAAACATTGAAAAGACAACCATAGTTATCCCCTCAGCTGAAATTTTATCTTCAATTCATTAATAGGGAAGATAACAACTCCCCTAGTACAGCCTAAGCCAAGCCATGACCTCCCCATGGCTATAAATAGGGCCATACCCGAGCCTTATAGAGAAGAAGAAAAAAATTTAGTGAGACCTATAGGCTGCCCAAATCTTCTGGCTCCCAACACAGAAACTCTTCCTAAGAGTCTTAGCAATCCATTTTGATCAAACCTAAGCCACAGATTGAGCCCAATCGAGCTAATTTGATCAAAATTTAAAAACAGCCCAAACCAGCCACCCTCTTAAAATTCTCCTTTGAGGCCGACTTTTAAACCAAATTGGTGCAGCAACAATCTTCCTCTAGAGTCTTAGAAGACAACTACAAGGTTTGATCAAGTTTGATTTACTTGTGGCAAAGGTATGAAATTATTTTTCTTAAAATAATTCATGTTTTTGAAATATCATGTGTTATATTGGCCTAAAAATGTTGCATCACCATAGGGATATATTCTACATGTTTAGATGATTCCATAGGTTCAAAAATCACTCAATTTCGTTAAGAAATGAGTGAGATATTGTTATTTGAAGTTTAACGGTTCGAAATTTTTTTGAATTTTCGGCCGATTTTTCTCAGCCGTTCGATCCCGTGTTTCGGGATGGACGGTGCTGATCACGTCCTGCGGTGTCCGCTGTTCCGCGCCGCGCAGTGGATCTTCCCTCCCGTCGATCGGTATGAGGACACGCGGCGTGTCCTCAAATTTTCTGGAATTATTTAATTACAGAAAACCTTAAAAACTTTAAAAATCAATTTCTTTTGATCCAGAGGTCATAAAAATAGAATAAAAATACCTCTGGAAAGAGCAAAATGAGAAGAAAATTATGAAATAAAAATCATAATTTTATTCCCATTATTTAATTTTTAAATAATTAAATACTCTTTGGAGTATTTTAATTATTAAAAAATATTTATAAATAAAAAAATGAATCTTTGAGGCATTTATCTTTATGCTCTTAGGAATGTTTCATGATTTTTCCAAAGACGGAAAACATGTCTAGGACATTTTTTTCTAATTTTCAAGTCATTTTGTAATTATTTCAAATAAATAATTATAATAAATGAAAATTAAGAAAAATAAAATTAAAATGATTAGAAATGTTAGGGTAACAGAAAATGACCCTAGGAAAAAAATTTCTAAGTCATAAAAATAATTTTAAATGATATTTTAAAATTTAGGATTAAAATTCATTATTAAATAGTAAATTTAATCCTAAAAATCACCCTTTTATAAACTTAACCTATTTTCTTTAAGAGGCTAAGTTTGAAATGAATCTAGTCCATGTTAGACTCATGAAAAACTTTAACTAAGTCTAAAAAATGATAAATTAGACTTGATAAATTTAATTAGGATTAAAACATCATTTAAACCTATTAAACCTTAAGCTTAATCAATTAAGTCTAAAATGACAAAATTAAACTTAATTAAGTTTAAAACATCATTTAAAACTATTAAACCTTAAGCTTAATCAATTAAGTCTAAAATGACAAAATTAGACTTAATTAGGTTTAAAACATCATTTAAACCTATTAAACCTTAAGCTTAATTCATTAAGTCTAAAATGACAAAATTAGACTTAATTAGGTTTAAAACATCATTTAAACCTATTAAACCTTAAGCTTAATTCATAAAGTCTAAAATGACAAAATTAGACTTAATTAGGTTTAAAACATCATTTAAACCTATTAAACCTTAAGCTTAATTAATTAAGTCTAAAATAACAAAATTAGACTTAATTAGGTTTAAAACATCATCTAAACCTATTAAACCTTAAGCTTAATCAATTAAGTCTAAAATGACAAATTTAGACTTAATTAGGTTTAAAACATCATTTAAACCTATTAACCTTAAACAATTAGACTTAACCCATATTAAGTCTAATTAATCAATTAAACCTTACCTAAATTAGGTTTAATAAACCTTAAACAATTAAACTTAATCCATAATAAGTCTAATTAAATCAATTAAACCTTACCTAAATTAGGTTTAATTAACCTTAAACAATTAGACTTAACCCATATTAAGTCTAATTAAATCAATTAAACCTTACCTAAATGAGGTTTAATTAAACTTAACCCATAATAAGTCTAATTAAATCAATTAAACCTTACCTAAATTAGGTTTAATTAACCTTAAATAATTAGACTTAATCCATAATAAGTCGAATTAAATCAATTAAACCTTACCTAAATTAGGTTTAATTAACCTTAAATAATAAGACTTAACCCATAATAAGTATAATTAAATCAATTAAACCTCACCTAAATTAGGTTTAATTAACCTTAAATAATAAGACTTAATCCATAATAAGTCTAATTAAATCAATTAAACCTTACCTAAATTAGGTTTAATTAACCTTAAACAATTAGACTTAATCCATAATAAGTCTAATTAAATCAATTAAACCTTACCTAAATCAGGTTTAATTAACCTTAAACAATTAGACTTAACCCATAATAAGTCTAATTAAATCAATTAAACCTTACCTAAATTAGGTTTAATTAACCTTAAACAATTAGACTTATCCCATAATAAGTCTAATTAAATCAATTAAACCTTACCTAAATTAGGTTTAATTAACCTTAAATAATTAGACTTAACCCATAATAAGTTTAATTAAATCAATTAAACCTTACCTAAATTAGGTTTAATTAACCTTAAATAATTAGACTTAATCCATAATAAGTCTAATTAAATCAATTAAACCTTTCCTAAATTAGGTGTAATTAACCTTAAACAATTAAACTTAACCCATAATAAGTCTAATTAAATTAATTAAACATTACCTAAATTAGGTTTAATTAACCTTAAACAATTAGACTTAACCCATATTATGTCTAATTAAATCAATTAAACCTTACCTAAATTAGGTTTAATTAACCTTAAATAATTAGACTTAACCCATAATAAGTCTAATTAAATCAATTAAACCTTACCTAAATTAGGTTTAATTAACCTTAAACAATTCTACTTAACCCATAATAAGTCTAATTAAGTCAATTAAACCTTACCTAAATTAGGTTTAATTAACCTTAAACAATTAGACTTAACCCATATTAAGTCTAATTAATCAATTAAACCTTACCTAATTTAGGTTTAATTAACCTTGAACAATCAAACTTAACTCATATTAGATCTAATATAACCTGAATACAATCTAACTTGAACTCAAGTTAACTTAAACCTTAGGTTTAATCTAACATAACCTAAATCTAACTTAAGTCTAACCTACATTAGACTTAAGTCAAACTAAACTTAGGTTCAACCCGACATAAACCTAAGTCAAACATAAACCTGAACTCAAGTCTAACCTACATTAGACTTAAGTCAAACCAAACTTAGGTTCAACCAGACATAAACCTAAGTCAAACCTAGACCTGACTCAAGTCTAACTTATATTAGACTTAAGTCAAACCAAACTTAGGTTCAGCTCGACATGAATCTAAGTCAAACCTAAACCTAATTTATGTCTGCTCTACATTAAACATAAGTCAAACCAAACTTAGGTTCAACCAGACATGAACCTAAGTCAAACCTAAACCTAACTTAAGTCTAACTCACATTAGACTTAAGTTAAATCATACTTAAGATTCAACCTGACATGAACTTAAATTCTAACCCAAATCCTACATAAACCTTAATTAAGTCCATTACATTAGACTTTATTAAATCATTAAACCTTAATCAACTAAGGTTTAAATAAACACAAATCATGATTAAGTCTCATTCATCAAGACTTAATATCCAAACAAATCTTGGTTAAATCAAATTAGACTTGATTAAAACATAAGCCTTACCTAAAAAGGACTTAGATGGTCTAAAATTCTAATTAAGTCTAATTTATTAGATTTAATTAACCTTTAAGTCCTATTTAAACAAGGCTTAAAACTTAATTAGGTCTATTCTGATTAAACCAAACCTTTTAACTTAAGTTCGGACGGACATGAACTCAAGTTAATTAGATTCGATCAACATTGAATTTAACTTAGGTTCAACTGAGACATGAGCCCGAGTTGATTCAATCAATATTGAATCTAACTTTCAAACTTTTAACTTAAGTTCAGACAGACATGAACTCAAGTTAATCTAAACCAAACCTTTTAACTTAAGTTCAGACAGATATGAACTCAAGTAAATCTAACCCAACTTTCAACTCAAATTCAAACAGACATAAATTCAAAATTTTACAGAAAATTTGCCTGAATATACACCTGAAGAACCTAATACCCTTGAAGAAATGAAGAGACAAGCTGATAGGAAAGGAAAACAAGTTTACATGGAAGATGATGCTCTACCATCATCTATGTATGAGATTGGATCTTGTTCAAAGAATATTCATAAAACTCCTTCATTCAAAAGAAAGAAAAGGTGGAACGAAAATGATAATTTTGAAACACCTGAATTTCAACAGAATATTTTTGGAAACCCTTCCTTTTTAGAAGAAAATTCATATATTTTGATTTTGTTGAATACACTGATAATTCCTTTCAACCTAAAAGCTCTCCTCCGTTTCATGCTATATATTCAGTGTTTAAAAGGTTAGCAAGAAAAGATAGATGTTCACTATCTAAATTATTAAACAAAATGGGTTGTGCAGTCTCCAACACCATGAAAAGGAGAATTTTAGTGATGGAAAATCCTGACTATCAATTTCCAACTGATAAACATTGTGCTCGAGTGCCAATAAAATTTTGATTGGGCCCTAGAATAAAAGATGTGGCAGTCACAAATGACAAAGCTAAATATGATGAATTGATATCAAGAGCAGAATATACAACTGCTAAAATGTCGGACACGGTCCAAATGCTACAAAAAGCAAATTATCCTCAAATAGGATACGATACACCACCTAAAAATTTTCGTCCTCTACTTAAAAATAATGTATGGAGACGAAAATCATCTGAAAGAAATTCAGATACCACCAACACTCCTGCTAATAGTTCACAAGAATAAACTTGCATAAGAACATTCTGCAAAATCATTTGAGGAAAGATTGAAGAAATTAAAAAACGATATTAAACAACTTTCAGAGAAAAAGAAGAAAAATACCTCTGATAGTTCTAATGAAAATGTTGCCAGTGTTAACATGGTAGAAACACGATCTACTTCCTCAGCACAGAATCAAATGAAGAGGAGGCAACCAATGAATTGCGAGCCGTGATACGACAACGTGATGAACAAATTAGTCGTCTTGAACAAAAAATGGAATAATTGGTAACAACTCTGCAAAATCCACCAACGAACCCATCTCTAGCCATTGAAATCATCAGACCGGAGGCTACTCATATCCTTGAAAATAAAGAAGAACCAATAGATATTGAGGAAGCCACTCAAAAGAAAAAGAATTCTCCTCATAATGAAATTCTAGAAAAGGATATTACAAAATTAGTAGAACAAAAAATTAAAGAAACAATGGCTCAAGTGAAAGCTGGAGCATTAACTCCAAAGGATAGACCATACTCAGAGGAATTTGATTCTGTTCAATACCCTAAAGGCTTTGTTCCTCCTGTATTTAAAATTTTTGATGGAACGGGTAATCATCGACAATACCTAGCACATTTTAGAGCGAGTTGCTGTAATGCTGGAGGAAGTGATGCTCTCCTATTTCGACAATTTGTAAACAGTCTCACAGGAGTTGCCTTTGACTGGTATACAGAACTTCCCAATGGATCTGTCAAAACCTTTGTGGAACTTGAAAGCCTCTTTATTCAACGTTTTGCAGGAGCACAACATCACACAACTGTTGGTGATTTGGTGGTAGAAAAACAAAAATCGGGAGAAAGCTTAGTGGATTATATTTTACGCTGGAGAAATCTCAACATGAAATGTGAACCATAACTACAAGAGCAACACACTGTTGGAATATTGCTTAAAAATATCCATGGTCCTATAGCTTTTATGCTCAAAGGATTCACAATAAAGACATTTGAAAAACTACTCAGTAAAGCTGCTAATCTCCAAGAAGAAGCAAAGCAGATGAGTGTAACAGAGAAAACTGAAAAGACAAAAACTATCAAAACATTTGAAAAAACCTAGAAATGTTGTAGAAAAATGTAAACAGGTGATGTAGATTCAACCGAACAAAAGAAACAACAACGACAGAATCCTTCGACATCACATACATCACCTCAATTACAACTTCAACAACCAATCCCAGTACCAACAGAAAAGAAAACAATGGCTGAAAGAATGAATAAAGAATATTCATTTAAAATAGAAGCCGTCAGTAAAATATTTCTTAGCCTACTTAAAATGCCCAAATTTAAGCTACCAGAAGCTAAAAGGCCAGCAGAAATTGACATGAAAGACAATCCTAATTATTGTCCTTATCACAGAATGCTTAGACATAAAATTGAAGACTGTTTTGTCTTCAAAGACTGGTTGGAGCGTAATTTTAAAGACGGAAACATAATAATCCCGAAAGAATAGAACCTGAAAAAGGATCAGTCAATATGATTTCGATAGAGAAACTCAATCCTGGAAACAAAGACAGTACTTCTGAAGAGATCTTTGCTAAATATCAAATCACAAAATTTCCCAAGAAGGAAAAGAAAAAGAAAATCAAGAAACCAGAAAAGATCAAAAGTCTTCCAAGTATAGGGGCTGCAACTCCTTTTGTACCTTCTAGTTCATTTTTCTCTTGTACTAAGATAGTTATGTCGGGTGAAGGACGAAAAATACTCGAACCGATAAATTGTATGACTTCCTTTTTACCACCATGAATAATAACAATCCTAGTTTTGCTTATATTTTGTCTATATTGGGCGATGTTTCTGAAAATAATCATTTGAATTCTAACCCTATAGACGATACTCAGATCGTATATGATCAATCTAAAGACAACCAAAATAATGAAAATACAGATGAAAAGTTTGATAACGACAAAGATGAAAATGTCATTGCTACACTTCAACTACAAGGAACCCCGATTTCCATAGAATTGGAATTCTCGGATTTAGAAACTAAAGAGTTGAATAATCAACTTGAAGAAATAATCGAAATTAATTTAAGAAGTGGAAAAATCTTACCTCCTAGGATGATTCCACAAGAAAAAGAAAAAAAAAATAATCACACCAGATGAGATCATTCCTCCAATACATCCCCAAACCCCTGAAAGAAATAAGGATGATCTACATAACAAAGTGGATTATAACGTACTAGCTCATTTGAGAAAATTACCTGCGAAGTTAAGCATCTATGACGCTCTCATACTTTCCAAAGAAATGAGAGAATCGTTAATAAAGGCCCTTTCAGATCCAGATATTTGCTTAACTCAACTTGCTAGTATTACCCAAAATGAAGCTTACCCATTAGAGGAATCAACGAAGATTACCTTCTCTGACAATGACTTGTTATTTGGAACAACTGAACACAATCGTCCACTGTATATTACGGTGAACATAAATGATACAATACTTTCAAGAGTTCTTATTGACCCAGGTGCTTCAATCAACATTATAAATTTGAGAACTCTTGCATATTTGTACATTCATGCCTCTCAACTATCAAGGGATACGATGATGTTACGAGGATTCAATCAACAAGGAAAACGGGCCCTTGGATCAATAACATTACTCTTAAAAATAGCTGACTTGGCAACGACAGAAAAATTTCATATTATTGATTCAGACACCTCTTTTAATGCCTTACTTGGCAGACCATGGCTTCATGAATACAAAATGGTTCCTTCTTCATTACACCAATGTATAAAATACCTACGAAAAGGACAGGAATGTCGTATTATAGGAGATCTGCAACCATTTTCAATTCATGAAATCGATATACATGAAGATGCAGCATATTATGCTCCTATAAATAAAACAATGTCTTCAAAAGAAACAATGGTGGATGTGGAAGAAAAGAACAAAGAAAAGAAAATAAATGAAAAGAATTCTTCTTCAACTAAGACATAAGGAACTAATTCCCGTCAAACTCATACTCGAGGACGAGGACGAGGGAAAGAAGATCCGATTGTCACAATGAAGAAACCACTGAAATTCAAAATCCACTTGGACTCTGAAGAAGAAACGACATCTGTGATTGCGAAGAAACCTCAATTCAAAATATCTTTGGAAGAAGAAGATAAAAAAAGACAATTTGAATCTATGTATGACAAAATCAATCATTATATATTTTCTATGACTTTGACTCCAATCTCCACTCCTAAGATTGAGAATCTAATAGTCAAAGAAGTATATAATGATGACAAAAAGCCAATTAAGTTTAGACTTGGCTCTACTTCCTCTTGTACTGAAAATGATGTAAAAATAGAAGATAAAAATCTTCCACAATCAATAAAAATTCCTTTTGAGTTGTATTCTCCTTGGGCACAAAAATTTATTCAAAAAAGTTTAATACTCAAACAATGGTCTTTAAAACAACCACATTTCATCGAACAAATGTGGAATAATAATAAACGAAATTCTAACTCCAAAGAAGGTATTGGATTTGGAACTCTAGGACCATTAGATGACACAGAATTTTGTCTGACCATCACTGAAGAATACGATTCTGAATCATTACCTGATCTTCCAATTGAAGATGCTCCTCCAGAATTGGAAGAAGAAATTAAATCGACAATTGATGAATTAAAAGAATAAATTTAGGAACTGATGAAAGTCCAAAACTAGCTTTTATTAGTTCATTCCTTAATGATGAGGAAGCAAAAGACATAACTCAACTGTTGGTAAAATATAAAGACTATTTTGCTTGGACTTTCGACGAGATGCCTGGTTTGTCTCCAGAAGTCGCAGTCCATAAACTTGGGATAAATCAAACCACAATCTCAGTAAAACAAGCTCCGAGGAGAATGCGTGTTAAAATAGAGCAACAAGTCATTCCAGAAGTCAAGAAATTGATAGAAGCTGACTTCATACGAGAAGAGAATTATCCAACATGGTTAGCCAATGTGGTGCCAGTTAAAAAAAAGGACAGATAAGGGTCCGTATAGACTTCAGGGACTTGAACAAAGCATGTCCAAAAGATGAATTTCCTTTACCAATTCCTGAATTAATGGCCGATATAGCATCAAAACATGCAATATTCTTCTTAATGGATGGATCATCAGGATATAACCAAATAAAGATGTTTTCGGAGGATGAAACGAATACAGCTTTCCGGACACCCATGGGGATATATTGTTATAAGGTTATGCCCTTTGGACTAAAAAATGCTGGTGCAACCTATCAAAGAGCCATGACACAGATTTTTGATGAATTAATACATAATCAAATCAAATGTTATGTCGACGATCTGGTTGTCAATAGTAAACAAAAAGATGATCATATATACGATTTGAGAATTGTCTTTGAACGACTATGATAATAGAATCTTAAAATGAATCCCTTAAAGTGCGACTTCGGTGTCAATTCAGGAAAATTTTTAGGATTTGTAGTTCGGCATCGTGGGATAGAAATTGATCCTCTCAAAATTGAAGCTGTCTTGAATATGCCTCCTAAAAATCTAACCCAATTGAGATCCCTTCAAGGAAAATTAGTGTATATACGATGTTTCATTTCCAATATATCGGGTAGATGTCAACCTCTCACTTCCCTTACTAGAAAGGATACCAAATTTGTGTGGGATGAAAAATGCCAGCACGCCTTTGAAACATTAAACAATATCTGACAACCCCTCCTGTCTTAGCGACTTCGTATTAGGAAGACCTCTAATCCTTTACACCGCAACATTGGATAATTCACTTGGAGCTTTATTAGCACAAGTAAATGACAAGGTAAAAGAAAGTGCATTATACTATTTAAGTCGTTGTTTAGTTCCAACGGAAATAAAATACCCAACAAGTGAAAAGCATTGTTTAGCCTTGATCTTCGCAGTTCAAAAACTAAGGCATTATATGCTTTCTCATAAGGTAACTCTTATTTCAAAGGTTAATCCATTACAATAGACCAACACTTTCTGGGAGATTAGCAAGACAGGCAATGATCTTACTCCAATTTGATATAACATTTCTACCGTTACGTGCTGTCAAAGGACAAATCTTGGCAGATTTCTTAGCAGCACATCCAAATCCAACTAGATCACCCCTTAATGACGATTTACCTGATGAAAAAATATCAGAAATAAAAAATTCTAATGTGCAATGATGGAAACTCTACTTTGACGGAGCATCATCTGCATGGAAAGACAAAGACAAACAGATAATTATACCAGGCAAAGCTACAGTAAGATTGATTTTCATTACTCCAGACAAAACGATGATGCATTTTTCCTATCATTTGACAGAACCATGCAAAAATAATGAAGCCAAATAAGAAGCACTCATAACCGGTTTAGAATTAACAATATTGATGAAAATTAAAAATATCGACATCTACGGGGATTCCCAGTTGATTATTAATCAAATTGCTGGCAAATATAAAACTTTGATGTCACGATTTGAACTGTATTCTCGTTACACTCTAAAATTACTTCAACAAATTCCTGATGTAGCATTCTTCTTAATCCCGAGATGAGACAATTCTCTAGCAGATGCTTTGGCAAAACTTGTAAAAGAATTCACATGTTTAGAAGAAGACGACATACCGATCTCTATAAGAGGACGACAAGTTCTTTCTCAAATTGATATGGATAATTTACATAAAATCGGTGAAAATATGACAATGACAATAAATGAAGAAAATGATGATTGGCGACAACCAATCATCTAATATTTATAAACTGGAAAATTACCTGAAAACACTTCTATTGCCAACCAAATCAAACAAAGAGCATTATCATATGCTCTAATAAATGATATTCTTTACAAAAGATCTTTTGATCAGATGTGGTTAAGATGTTTAAACCAAGTTGAAGCTCAAGAGATTGTTAAGGAAGTTCATTCAGGTTTATGTGGTGCACATCAATCTGGGCCCAAAATGAAAATGAAAATAAAAAGAATGGGTTATTATTGCCAACAATGATGGTCGATTGCCTTGACATTGCAAAGAAATGCCATCAATGTCAAATACATGGGGTAGTTTTACATCAACCTCCAAATGTCCTACACCCAACTATTGCATCATGGCCATTTGAATGTTAGGGTACCGACATAGTGGGCTCTATAGATCCTCCATCTTCCAAGGGTCATAAATTTATTATGGCAGCCACTGACTATTTTTCCAAGTGGGCAGAAGCAACACCACTTAGAGAAGTTAAGGCAGAACAAGTTCTTCATTTCTTTAAAACACATATCGTTTATAGATTTGGAATTCCTCCATATCAGACAATGGATTAGCCTTCAAAAACATGAAAATGAATAATTTTATTCAAAGACACGGGATTGATTCGAGGTACTCCACAATTTATTACCGTAAGGCCAATGGATTAGCCGAAACTTTTAATAGGACATTGATTCAAATCTTGAAAAAGACATTGAATAACAACCTGAGACAGTGGCATGAACGATTAATAGAAGCTTTATGGGCTTATAGAACTACATACCCAACTCCAACACAGTCTACACCATTTGCTTTGGTATATGGTTCTGAAGCCATTTTACCACTTAAAGTCCAAATTCCTTCTCTCAGAATTGCGATAGCAAACAAAATAACTGAAGAAGAAAATGCTAGACTACGACTTGAAGAACTTGAATGTTTGGAAGGAAAACGTCTACAAGCCCAACAAAATCTTGAACTGTATCAAGCAAAAATGATACGAGCTCACGACAAATTAGTTCACCCCAGAACCTTTGGAATCGGCGAATTAGTTTTAGTTCTTCGAAGACCTATACTAGCTCATCGAAAGATAGGTGGTAAATTTGAACCAATATGGGAGGGCCCATATGTAATTGAAAAGACATATTCAGGAGGATCCTACCAACTAGTGGATTATCAAGGAGAAAGAATCCTACCTCCAATCGATGGACATTGTCTAAAGAAATACTATGCAACATGAAAATAAAAAATGAATAATGACTTATTTATAAACTGGGACAATAAATTCTTCTTTCCAAAATCATCATTAATTTTTTTATGACATATGTTTCATTTGCTGAAAAAATGTTTAAAATGCTAAAATGTCATTTTGTCTTATTATTTTCAGGAAAAATGTCTGAAGACAGACTATTTTTCTCGTTTCAAAATAATATGACCTTCGCCTTGGACCGTCGACACATAGACGAGGGAACCAGAATTCATTTCAACTTTGACCTGTTGCAGGTTGAATCCATATATCATGGATTGTTACTTTATCTGGTGAATCATAATGAAGTTAATCTGCAAAAATCTTTGATAGAATTCAAACTCCGACAATCCGAAAAGTATGACATCACAATTAGTGATAGCTCAGATGAGCAAGAATTCATGGCTACTTCAGTACAAGAAGTATCTACAACGGGTACAAAAAATATGGCAACATGACTTACTAGATCACAGAGACGAAATCATAATAAATGACTGAAGCGTCAAAAACAATTACAAGAAAAACAAAATATGGAGGATATTAGTCAATTGAAATCAATAACTATTAATACTCCATTTGAAGAAATAAATTCTGCATTAGAAACGACAAATCTAGATCCTACAAAGAAAAATCAAGATGGGAAAGCGATTATCACTTCACCATCAGTCACACCTGCTCAGAGTTTGAAGGTATTAGATAAGAAAGTTGACAGAAAGAATCACTCAAGGGAAGAGGTGCGACGAATTCGTGCTATCGAATGGAGGACCTTTGAACAATATAAGCATGTGAACAAAAGGACAATAAATATTCTGGATGGTTTTAAACTGTTTACCAGGATATTTGATGAGGATGAACAAGCTGCTATCATTGATCATATTACAAAAGCCTGAAATCAGGGTAGGACTGGACACCTTCGAAGGAAAACCTATTCTGAACCCAATAAATGGATTCATGGCAAGGAAAGACAAACCATCCAATATGGGTGTTGCTACAATTATGCAAGAGATAAAGAACGAAATCTCCCCAGAATTTTGCGACACGAACAAGTAGATCCTTTACCCACTGTGATAATTCAAATTATCAGACGACTCTCACTTGGGGGATCATACCTGCAGATTGTGTTCTCGATAGCTGCATCATCAACATTTATGATGAAGGAGATTGTATCCCTCCTCATATTGACAATAATGACTTCGAAAGAACCTTTTGCACGGTGTCTTTAATGAACCGCTGCTCAATCGTGTTTGAGAGGGAGATACAGATTCTCGGACCTAGAGAATTTGAAGGAACATGCCGTATCCTTTTGACTCGAGGATCATTCCTTTTATTTCAAGTAAATGGAGCAGACTTTGTAAAACACTGCATACCCAGTGTCGATAGGCCACGCATATCAATCACTTTGCGACGGATGAAGCCTGACAAAAGATCGGTTAGATACCAAGCTATCCCGGAACTTGAAGGATTGAAGCCTTTGGAGTTACCGTAATCCCATAAAAATGTCCGAACACCTGAAACATGTTCGACAAATAATGTTCTGGAGTGTAGGACGTTTATAGACAGTCTGTTAACATCCAAGGCTATGTTATGATATATATAAGAACTTTTGATATGCCATATATCTGTAGTTGTCGATGTGTGATATATCGGTAACTGTTGGTATGTATAATATCAGTAGTTTGTTGCAGCACTCTATATGATATGTACACATATATGTACCCTTAGCTTTTGCTTGCAATAATATGTAATTGTGACCTTTTTATGGAAATAAAATGAAATGTTGGAAAAATGTTCCTCATTGTCTATGATATGTCGACAGGTCCTAAAAATAATAAAATAAATTTTAATGATGAAATGAATAACTTGTGATAACTAAACATGAGAATTATCATTCGACTTATGTAGGTCAAAACCACAGCGGATATTCCCACCAAAAATATTAGTGAGTTCGCCACTCTCTCCAGTTATTGGATGTAAGTCCTTTCCTGACATGGAAATCATGGCTTTCCTCTAACCATATTTTCACATTAACATTATGAGGAAAATAGAAAATGACATCTATTTTCTCTCTCCGATTATTGGATGTAAGTCCTTTCCTGACACAGAAATCATGGCTTTCCTCTAACCAAATCTTGACACTGACATTTTGAGGAAAATAGAAAATGACGTCTATTTTCTCTCTCCGATTATTGGATGTAAGTCCTTTCCTGACATGGAAATCATGGCTTTCCTCTAACCAAATCTTGACATTGACATTTTGAGGAAAATAGAAAATGACATCTATTTTGTCTCTCCGATAATTGGATGTAAGTCCTTTCCCAACACGAAAATCATGGCTTTCCTCTAACCAAATCTTGACATTGACATTTTGAGGAAAATAGAAAATGACATCTATTTTCTCTCTCCGGTTATTGGATGTAAGTCCTTTCCTGACACGGAAATCATGGCTTTCCTCTAACCAAATCTTGACATTGACATTTTGAGGAAAATAGAAAATGATATCTATTTTCTCTCTCAGGTTATTGGATGTAAGTCCTTTCCTGACACAGAAATCATAGCTTTCCTCTAATCAAATCTTGACATTGACATTTTGAAGAAAATAGAAAATGACATCTGTTTTCTCTCTCCGATTATTGAATGTAAGTCCTTCCTGACACGGAAATCATTGCTTTCCTCTAATCAAATCTTGACATTGACATTTTGAGAAAAATAGAAAATGACGTTTATTTTCTCTCTCCAATTATGGGATATAAGTCCTTTCCTGATACGGAAATCATGATACTCCTTTAACAAAATAGCAACATTGACATTTTGAGAAATGGAATATGACATCCATTTTCTCTCCTAGTAAATTCCTTTTCAGACACGAGAAGAATATTCCTTCTAAGAACCGACAAACAAGACATCTGACATCCTCTAGGAGCAGTATGATACCCACTCTTTTCCTGATTGTTATGGGACATCTCTTAGATCACTTCGGTCAACGCCAATATGTGCAGAATACTTATATAGTACTCTACAAATATTGGAGGCCCTTTTGTTGACCTCATTTTTATAATGAGTCAAAATCTTTTGACCTAAAAAGTCAACTTTGGTCAAAATGGTCAAACCAGACCCAATGACTAAACCCTGTTGACCCTATAGGTCAACCTTTTGACCTAAAAGTTAACTTTGGTCAAAATGGTCAAACCAGACCCAATGACTAAACCCTGTTGACCCTATAGGTCAACCTTTTGACCTAAAAGTTAACTTTGGTCAAAATGGTCAAACCAGACCCAATGACCAACCCTGTTGACCCCATAGGTCAACCTTTTGACCTAAAAAGTCAACTTCGGTCAAAATGGTCAAACCAGACCTAATGACCAACCCTGTTGTCCCCATAGATCACCCTTTTGACCTAAAAAGTCAACTTTGGTCAAAATGGTCAAACCAGACCCAATGACCAACCCTGTTGACCTCATAGGTCACCCTTTTGACCTAAAAAGTCAACTTTGGTCAAAATGACCAAACTAGACCCAATGACCAAACTTGTTGACCCCATAGGTCAACCCTTTGACCCAATAACATGTTTAAAACCCCACAATGATAAAATCACAAATATTGTGATTAAATCAACCATGAGAAAGTTGAAAAAGGTCACATTGGACATCTTGAAATTAAATTGATCAATTTAAGCCGACTTGGGTCAACCTAAATCAAAATTGATCAACACTTATCTATTTTAATCAAAATAGGTAAAAATGAAATAAAAACAACAAATTTAATCAAATAATTAATTTCAAAATTATTTTGATTAATTAAATTAATTAATGATTTAATTTTCGAGTATTTCAATTAAATGAAATAATTAATTAAAATGAAAATTAAATTAAAATCATAAAATGACAAAATTAAATAAAAATGATAAAATTAAATAAAAATGATAAAATTAATCAATTAATTAATTTGAAATTATTTTCAATTAATAAATTGATTAATAATAATTTCCAACAATTTTTAATAACATAATTAATTAAAATGGAAATGACACATGGCCTTCCCATAATTAATTAAAGTTAAAACTAAATTAAACCCATCATAAGGCATAATTAACACATGATAAAGATTAGCTTAATTTTGGTTAACCATGGGTTAACTCCCATCATGCTGAATAAAATGAGGTGGCTCTTTCTCCTTCATTCTAAGCCATGATTCACCTCTACTCAACAATGAGGTGGCCGACCAACAATAAGGCTTATTTCCCACCGCCTAAATTAACCAATGGGAAGGGAACAAGGCTTAAACTCCACTCCTCACCATGTTTAAATGAAATCATGAGGGGGAAGCATATGTGTCACCATTTGCCAAAGCTAATAGGTGACTTGTAAGCTCATGAGGAAGAGAAATTACAGCTCATTTCAAAGAGCTAAACCACCTCATGCATGATCCAATGGCAAGGAGCCAAGACAACGAGCTCATGATGGAAAACTTTGGAAAGACAACCATAGTTATCCCCTCAGCTGAAATTTTATCTTCAATTCATTAATAGGGAAGATAACAACTCCCCTAGTACAGCCTAAGCCAAGTCATGACCTCCCCATGACTACAAATAGGGCCATACAAAAAAAATTAGTGAAACCTATAGGCTACCCAAATCTTCTGGCTCCCAACACAAAAACTCTTCCTAAGAGTCTTAGCAATGCATTTTGATCAAACCCAACCAAAGATTGAGCCCAATCGAGCCAATTTGATCAAAATTTAAAAACAGCCCAAACCAGCCACCTTCTTAAAATTCTTCTTTAAGGTCGACTTTTAAACCAAATTGGTGCAGCAACAATCTTCCTCTGGAGTCTTAGAAGACAACTACAAGGTCTGATCAAGTTTGATTTACTTGTGGCAAAGGTAAGAAATTATTTTTCTTAAAATAATTGATGTTTTTGAAATATCATGTGTTATACTAGCCCAGAAATGTTGCATCACCGTATGGATATAATCTACATGTTTAGATGATTCCATAGGTTCAAAAATCACTAAATTTAGTTAAGAAATGAGTGAGATATTGTTATTTGAAGTTTAACGGTTCGAAATTTTTTTGAATTTTCGGCCGATTTTTCTCTGCCATTCGATCCCGTGTTTCGGGATGGACGGCGCTGATCGCGTCCGCAACTGATCTTCCACCCATCAATCGGTACGAGGACACGCGGCGTGTCCGTAAATTTTCTGGAATTATTTAATTACAGAAAACCTTAAAAACTTCAAAAATTAATATCTTTTGACCCAGAGGTCATAAAAATAGAATAAAAATACCTCTGGAAAGAGCAAAATGAGAAGAAAATTATGAAATAAAAATCATAATTTTATTCCCATTATTTAATTTTTAAATAATTAAATACTCTATGGAGTATTTTAATTATTAAAAATTATTTATAAATAAAAAAATATGAAACTTTGAGGCATTTATCTTTATGCTCTAAGGAATGTTTCATGACTTTTCCAAGGACAGAAAACATGTCTAGGACACTTTTTTTCTAATTTTCAAGTCATTTTGTAATTATTTCAAATAAATAATTATAAAAAATGAAAATTAAGAAAAATAAAATGAAAATCATTAGAAATGTTAGGGTAACAGAAAATGACTCTAGAAAAATAATTTCTAAGTCATAAAAATAATTTTAAATGATATTTTAAAATTTAGGATTAAAATTCAATATTAAATAATAAATTTAATCCTAAAAATCACCCTTTTTTAAACTTAACCTATTTTCTTTAAGAGGCTAAGTTTGAAATGAATCTAGTCCACGTTTAACTCATGAAAAACTTTAACTAAGTCTAAAAAATGATAAATTAGACTTGATAACTTTAATTAGGTTTAAAATATCATTTAAACCTATTAAACCTTAAGCTTAATCAATTAAGTCTAAAATGACAAAATTAGACTTAATTAGGTTTAAAGCATCATTTAAACCTATTAACTTTAAACAATTAGACTTAACCCATAATAAGTCTAATTAATCAACTAAACCTTACCTAAATTAGGTTTAATTAACCTTAAACAATTAGATATAACCCATATTAAGTCTAATTAAATCAATTAAACCTTACCTAAATTAGCTTTAATTGACCTTAAACAATTAGACTTAACCCATAATAAGTCTAATTAAATCAATTAAACCTTACCTAAATTACGTTTAATTAACCTTAAACAATTAGACTTAACCCATATTAAGTCTAATTAAATCAATTAAACCTTACCTAAATTAGGTTTAATTAACCTTAAGTCTAATTAAATCAATTAAACCTTACCTAAATTAGGTTTAATTAACATTAAATAATTAGACTTAACCCATAATAAGTCTAATTAAATCAATTAAACCTTACCTAAATTAGGTTTAATTAACCTTAAACAATTAGACTTAACCCATATTAAGTCTAATTAATCAATTAAACCTTACCTAATTTAGGTTTAATTAACCTTAAACAATCAAACTTAACTCATATTAAATCTAATATAACCTGAATAGAATCTAACTTGAAATTATGTTAACTTAAACCTTAAGTTCAATCTAACATAACCTAAATCTAACTTAAGTCTAACCTACATTAGACTTAAGTCAAACCAAACTTAGGTTCAACTCGACATAAACCTAAGTCAAACCTAAACCTGAACTCAAGTCTAACCTACATTAGACTTAAATCAAACCAAACTTAGGTTCAACCCGACATAAACCTAAGTCAAACCTAAACTTCGAACTCGAAGTCTAACTTATATTAGACTTAAGTCGAACCAAACTTAGGTTCGACTCGACATGAATCTAAGTCAAACCTAAACCTAATTTAAGCCTGATCTACATTAGACTTAAGTCAAACCAAACTTAGGTTCAACCCGATATGAACCTAAGTCAAACCTAAACCTAACTTAAGTCTAACTCACATTAGACTTAAGTTAAATCATACTTAAGATTCAACCTGACGTGAACTTAAAGTCTGACCTAAATCCTACATAAACCTTAATTAAGTCTATTACATTAGACTTAATTAAATCATTAAACCTTAATCAACTAAGGTTTAAATAAACACAAATCATGATTAAGTCTAATTCATTAAGACTTAATATCCAAACAAATCTTGGTTAAATCAAATTAGACTTAATTAAAACATAAGCCTTACCTAAAAAGGACTTAGATGGTCTGAAATTCTAATTAAGTCTAATTTATTAGATTTAATTAACCTTTAAGTCCTATTTAAACAAGGCTTAAAACTTAATTAGGTCTATTCTGATTAAACCAAACCTTTTAACTTAAGTTCAGACAGACATGAACTCAAGTTAATTAGATTCAATCAACATTGAATTTAACTTAGGTTCAACCAGACATGAGCCCAAGTTAATTCAGTCAATATTGAATCTAACTTTCAACCTTTTAACTTAAGTTCGGACATACATGAACTCAAGTTAATCTAAACCAAACCTTTTAACTTAAGTTCAGACATATATGAAATCAAGTTAATCTAACCCAACTTTCAACTCAAATTCAAACAGACATAAATTCAAAATTTAAGTTTAAACTTAAATCAAGACATAAATTCGACATTTCAAACAAAAATCAAAATAACTTACATAAATTCGACATTTCAAACCAAAATCAATATAACCAACATAAATTTGACATTTCAAACATAAATCGACATAACCGACATAAATTCGACATTTCAAACCAAAATTGACATAACCGACATAAATTCGACATTTCAAACATAAATCGACATAACTGACATAAAATTGACTTTTCAAGTATAAATTTGACAAATATCGATATTAAACGAAATTAATCCGATATTTCGACAAAATTAAACATTAATCAATATAATTTGACATAAACTAACATCCATGACATGTTAAATCAAAAAAATTAACATGACATTATTTTCTGACAATCTTTTCTTTGCAGGGGAAGACAAAAGTTTCGTTTAGATTTTCTTTGCATGTTATAGGATGTGCTAACTCTATTTTGCAGGATGACATTCTGGACAAACAAAAACAAAAAAAAAACTTTTAGGATAGTCACCAAAACAAAACTAAACAACGACATGGACAAACAAAAACAAAAACTTTTAGGATAGTCACCAAAATAAAACAAAACAACGACATGGAAAACAACGACAAAACTTTTAAGATAACGACATGAAAAACAAAATCAAAACTTTAAAATAATAAATATGACATGACATTTAGGAGTGATAGTGGGTACATCTCTCCATAAAAATAAAATTTTAGAAAACAAATGATTGACATTAATCAGAAGTTTTCTTGAACAATTAAAAATTATTTAAGATGTAATTAACTATAGAAGCTTGCTTCTATAGGAGATCCAAAAGAATCCACAATAGAAATATCTGGTTTTCCATGATTTTCTTTATATGAAAATTCTAGGATATATTATTCTAGGATATTCTTCTATAAGGATTGTCATAAACATCCTTTTCTACTATTAGCCCTAAATTCCTTAAATCTTTCATGGGATTTATAGGAATAAAATTAGGCAAATATTAGATGGCGACTCCTCAATATCGACATTCCACACCAATCTCTTCCCGTCGTCACCAATTACTAAACCATGTAAAAGGATGACTAAGAAGCTAAGGTGGCATTCCCTCCTCAAGCCCATTAACTCATGTGAGGGAGGTGAATTCAGCGAGCCTTCACTGATTTTGTCCACCTCATACAAGGGCCAATGTAAGAAAGCCAAGCCATGGGTTAAGTTTTAGCACACTTCGAAATCCACATGGGTTGAGCTTAGGAAACTCAATTCCCCTTATCCACAACCCACAATCTCATCTCCAAGACATCATAGAAAGGTTGCCACCTTCCCCAGGCAAACATGAGCTCACTCAAAGCCTCCCCATGGCCATAACAAGGGCAAACCCAAGAAGGCTAAGTAATGAGGCCAAAATAGGAGGTAACCAAACATTTCCCAATTCCTTTGACTCCCAACACCAAAGTTGCTCTCTAGGGCCTAGGCAGTTTAAACCCATGGAATTGAGCCATGAAATTGACTCATCCTCCCTAATTTGAAACACCCAAAAAAAGGACAATTTGAGAGTGTGAAGTGAAGTCATTAAATTCTCCAAATTGATCTACCTAGAACCATCTAGAGGGTTGAATGAGGATGAGCCCAATTAAAATTGGCCATCCCCATAGACTTTAACCCAACTTTTGACCTTCTCTTCCCAATCCGAGCACCACGAAATCAAATTCCTACACAGCCTCGATTTTAATCAATTTGACTTAAGGGAAAGCTTCGTGAGGTCAAACTGAAGTTATAAAGTCATTCAAATCGAACTTACATCAACTAAAGCTAAGGTATGGTTCTAAACTTAGATTCGACTCGATATTCTGACATTGTGAAGAAGATCATCTCCCCATGGCTAAAAATCCGTATGGATATGTTCACCTTGGTGAGATGATGACTTAGAAACAAAGATCTTTAAATTTCATTGAAGATCCAAGGAGATCTTAAGCCCTAAATCCATGAACGGCTCTGGGTTCACCTCCTATGAGGAGGATGAACCAATGTCGTCCATTCCCGTGTTTTCGGAATGGACGGTTAGGATTATTTTCCCTTGGCTCCACTGTTATGATCCCCACAGCAAATCAGTTTCGTTTTCACGTGTACGAGGACACATGTCCACCCCAGATATTTTAGGGCTGATTTGGATTTAAATTAATCTAGTTAACCTTAAAATAATAAAAAATTCATATCTTTGTCTAGAAAATTATAAAAATACCCTCACACTTAGGGTGATGAGAAGAACAATGCAGAATTAAAATTTTGAATTTAGGAGTTATATTTGATTTTTAATTAATTAAATACTCTCTGGAGAATTTTAATTATTAAAAATAAATTATAATTCAGAAAAATATGAAAAATATTATGATTTATCTCTAGGTCCTTAGATGCCTTCCCTGATTTTTCCAAGGCTAGGATAATTCTCTAAGACATAGTTTCCTATTTTTTAGGAATCTTTGTAATTACTCACCATAATAATCATAAAAATTTAGAAATTAGGAAATTAAATTAGAAATGGTTAAGTAATTAGGGTGACAGACATTAACCCTAAAATGAGAATTCTTAGCCATTAGAAAATTTAAAATGACATTTTAAGTTAGGGTTAAAATTTATTAAATATAAATTAATATTTTAAAACCTAAAATCCTTCTTCTCATCACTCTTAGCCCATTTCATAAAGGACTAGGTCAATGTTGAGTCTAACTTTAAATAAACTCACATTAAACTTTAATTAGGTCTGAGACATAAAAGTTAGACTTAATTAACATCATTAACTCTTAATCACCTTAGGCTTAATCCCATTAAACCCTAATTAGTTTTAACCCCTAATTAGACCTAATTAAATACTTTAAACCTTAATTATATTAGGTTTAAGACAAATCAAACCCTAATTAGGTCTAACCCCTAATTTGACCTAATTAAACACCTTAAACCTTAATTATATTAGGTTTAAGAGAAATCAAACCCAAATTAGGTCTAACCCTTAATTAGACATAATTAAACACCTCAAACCTTAATTGTATTAGGTTTAAGAGAAATCAAACCCTAATTTGGTCTAACCCCAAATTAGACCTAATTAACCACCGTAAACTTTAATTACATTACGTTTAAGACAAATTAAACCGTAATTAGGTCTAACCCATTATACCTAATTAAATCATTAAACATAAACTAACTAAGGATTAATCATGCCTAAACCCTAATTAGGTCTAACCCATTAGACCTTAATAAATCATTAAATCATAGCTAACTAAGGTTTAATCGTACCTAAACCCAAATTAGGTCTAACCCATTAGACCTAATTAAATCATTAAACCTTAACTAATGTTTAATCATACCTAAACCCTTAGGTCTAACTCATTAGACCTAATTAAATCATTAAACCTTAACTAACTAAGGTTTAATCATATCTAAACCCTAATTAAGTCTAACTCATTAGACCTAATTAAATCACTAAACCTTAAATAACTAAGGTTTAATCATACCTAAACCCTAATTAGGTCTAACCCATTAAACATAATTAAATCAGTAAACCTTAACTAACTAAGGTTTTATCATACCTAAACCCTAATTAGTTCTAACCCATTAGACCTGATTAAATCAGTAAAGCTTAACTAACTAAGGTTTAATCATGCCTAAACCCCAATTGGTCTGACCCATTAGACCTAATTAAGTCATTAAACCATAACTAACTAAGTTTTAATCATACCTAAATCCTAATTAGGTCTAACCCATTATACCTAATTAAATCATTAAACCTTAATTAACTAAGCTTTAATCATACCTAAACCCTAATTAGGTCTAACTCATTAGAACTAATGAAATCATTAAGCCTTAACTAACTAAAGTTTAATCATACATAAATCTTAATCAGGTCTAACCAATTAGACCTAAAATTGAACTTAAGTCCAAACCTAAGCCTTAGGTTTAACCTAACTTAAACCTAAGTCAAACCCAAATTAAGTTTAACCCATGTTAAACTTAAGTCCAAACCTAAACCTTATTTTTAACATAACTTATATCTAAGTCAAACCCAACTTAAGTTCAATCCATGTTGAATTTAAGTCCAAACTTAAATCTTAGGTTTAACCTAACTTAAACCTAAAGTCAAACCTAACTTAAGTTCAACCAATACTGAACTTAAAATTTATATTTGACTAAACTATAGGTTCAACCCAAATTGAACCTAACTCAACATAAACCTTAGGTTTACCCAAAATTGAACCTAACTCAACATAATCCTTAGATTCAACCCAAATTGAACCTAACATAACTTAAACTGAACCTAACTCAACATAAACCTTAGGCTCAACCCAAACTAAACCTGACTCAACATAAATCTTAAGTTCAACCCAAACTAAACTTAAACCTAACACAAACTTAGATTCAAATCACATTGGATCTAAATTAAATTTAGGTTCAACTGACACCCAATTCAAACTCAAACCAAATCAAATACAAACTTTAAGTCTAACCTACATTAGACTTAAAAAAACTGATTAAGTTCAACTAACAATGAACTTAAACTTTAAGTCTAATCCACTTTAGACTTAATCAAACTCCTCAAACACAAACAAACCAAACCGAACTAAAAATTAAATCGAATTAATTTTAAGACCTGCCCACTTTGGACTTAGAAACATTTAAAACATAAAGTTTTAAATCTAACCAAAACATTTACATTCAAAAGACATCGCATCTAAATCTTTATATTCAAATGACACTGAATCTAAATTCTGAGTTTAATTTATATTAGACTCAAACCAAAACCTTTAGAATCAAAAGACATTGAATCTAAATCTCTATATCTAATACATATTAGATTTTGAATAAAAAACATTAGATTCAAACGACATAGAATCTAAATTCCTAAGTCTAATTTATATTAGACTCAAATTAAAATTTTTAGATTCAAAAGACATTGAATCTAAATCTCTAGATCTAATACATATTAGATTTATACTTAGTATTCTTAGATTCAAAAAGACATCTAAAATTGAATTCAGATGATATGGAATCCAAAACCCCAAGTTTACTTCGAAACTCTTAAATTCAAAAGACATCTGAATCTAAATTCAAAAGACACAAAACTACTTTCTTTGTGTATAAATGACATTAGGCTTAAGTAAAGAAATCAAGACCGACATATAAGAATGACGTATGAAAATTTTAAAATGGGTTTAATAAAACGTTAACAACCTAAAATTTTCTAACAATCCGGAAAGACATTAAGAATTAAATGAAATCTTAATGAACAAAGATCACCGAAGGTAACTTGAACCCCAATGTTCTTTGTCTACGAAGATTTCTTGGATGATGCAATCTTGGTTGCTGATAGGAGTCTTCTGGTTCTGGTTTAAACACCTTTCTGACTAAGTAGATCAAAGCTTTGATAACCCTGGGACGATGGAGCCAGTGACATCTTGACCGGGTTATCCCAAATTAAAATACAATCAATTAAAATAAAAGATTTAAGAAATAAAGCTGACATTATTTCTTTTAAATCTAACATTGCTTTCATTGCAGGACAAGCATTAGTTTCATTTAGATTTTCTTTGCATGTTATAGGGTGTGCTAACTCTGTTTTATAGGATGATCAAGATGGAAGGACGACATTAGTTTCATATTAGATTTTTTCTACTTGTTATAAGGTGTGCTAACTCTGTTTTGCAGGATGATAAAAGGCAAAGCGACGACATTAAAACTTAACCAAAACATGACATTTAAAAATTAGCAATAAAATAACAAACAAAAATAATAAAATAAAAATGACAAAATAATGATAAAACAAAATTTTAGCAAAACCGAAACTTTTAGGTTAGCCACAAAACTGAAACTTCCAGGATAACCACAAAACTTAAACAAAGACATGACTTAAAAAAAAACATATGGCAAAATAACACTATAATGATATGACAAAAATATGAACAATACGACAAAACATAAACAACGTGACATAAAACATGATAATAAAATAAAATTGACGTGACAAATGACATTGACAAAATCAAATGTTTAAGACTCTTAGGATTGGATATTCCATTCTTTATTCTTAAAAACTCTCTTGAAAACAAGTAATTAACATTAATCAGAAGTTCTTAGATAATCTTAATTATCTAAGATGTAATTAATTGTAAGAGCTTGCTCTTATAGAAGATTTAAAAACTCAGGATAGGTTTCACACCTAGAAATCCCTAGTTATCAAAATTTCATGTGTGATCGTCCTTAAATAAAATTTCTAGAATAAGGCATTCTAGAATCACATTTTATAAGGATTATCACCGATATTTCTTATTCTACTGTTTTCTATTTTATTAGCTCTTACTGTCTTCAAACTTGTTATTATCTAAGGATCCTTTACATGATCCAAAAGAAATAAGATTTCTTGAACATTAGAGTAATATTATAGATAAACAGACTGGAACTCCAACGACATCGACATAAACATCGAGAAAATCTCAGGCGGCTCCGGATGCCGATAACAAGTATACGTATCGTTTCAAGTAATTTAAGATTTTCTTTAAAAAACCACAGATATCGATCCCACAGGGAAATAAATAAGAACTAAAAGAAATTTAATTATAAAATATCGAAAATATAAAGAAGTGCTAATTCTTAAATATTCTTTTTAAAATAACAAGAGTAAAATTAAACTTACTAATTTCTTTAGTATGCAACAAAATGTAAGCAAATGATTTAAAAAATACATTTAAAGAAACTTTTTCCTTACAAATAATTTATAATTAGTAGAGGATTTCAGATGTTTAGAACTTAAATATGTGGTACTGTGACAATAGGAGCATACCTATTCTTTACCTTATGGTCAAGGTATAAAGAATATTGGCTAATCTAAAGGTTGGTGCAGGAGTGTTATTAATAGTTCTGGGTAGGTTCCAGTGTTTCACTTCTACATTACCCATTGTGTCCTCTCTATAGGACCTACCAGTGAGCTTTTTTTCCTCTCCTTAAACCAAATTAATAGAATTTATCCTGTCACTTTAAAAACATCAATTCTATGCCCAACAAATCTTATCTCCCTATCTATTTTCACTCCCTCTTGGATGGTTACTTCTGATCTTCCGAAGCAAAATGTGATACTTACAAGTTAATAAATCTTAGCCCACAGTCAGGTCTATAAGATTTCTCCATAAGCTTTAACAACACAAGTGGTCAATTTGTAAAGTAAATGAACATTCGATAAAATATCATCACAATTTTTGATAGGAAAAGAAAAAAGTTCTTTAACAAAAGAAAGGAAAACTACTCAAAAAGCATTGGACTAACACAACAAAAGATATTAATAAAACTACAAAACAAAGCACACTACTTAAGAACTAAGTTACAAATACTTATATGGAATATTCCCCAAAGCAATCCTTCAAAGTTCTCTGACTTTTCTGACTGCCACACACTCTTGCAGGACTCTAAACTTCAAAAATTACAAAAACTCACTACACACTTACACACTTGGAACTATAAGTGAAAGGAACTAAAGATGATTTAAGAACAACTCTAAAACAACTCTCTTAGGCAGTAGAATAAATCCATATTTATAAAACTACGAAAATGATCAGAGATTACTTCATACATCTCTTTAAAATTTGTCCAAATTTGTTGAATCTTCTAGAAGATAACTGTCGCGCATAAGCACTAGTTCTGGAGCCTAGGCGCCAGCCAAGTTCTACATTCTGGCGCCTAGGCACCAGGTCGGCTGGTTTATCAAATTTTCTTCAAGCCCATTTTTGCTCCTTTTTTTGCTATTTAGCTTTTTTTTATTCTTAAACTCTTTTTCTTATACCTGCAACCAAAAGCATAAAAATACATTTCATTAAAGCATAATATCCTTAAAAGATTAAGCATAAATTGCACATAAAAATATTTAATTTTAAATTAGATCACGGATCACCAACAAACGGATGAATGTTAAAGAGCGGTTAGCAAATCTGCAGTTGAGCAACATGTATCACCAATAAAAACATTTGGAGTGGCAGATGAAACTCAAATTCATCCACTTGGCTACTTTCAAGAGTATCGAGTAAATATGTATCATGAAAACAAGTAGATCAGAGAGAAAATTGTTGAAGAGTTTCTTTGTGCTCCTTTTTATCACTTATATGATCGTAATTACTTATTGTGCAAAAAGGTAGAAGACAATTGTGCCAACAATTACAAGTCATTAGAGGTTTATGTGAGTTAGAAACTCAACGTTTGTATTTGTAATTATTGTGTTGACCTTAGAAGAATGTGTGTTCGGTACTACATGATAAGGTACCTGTGTTATTGTTTACTTGATTTCTATTGTTGCTTTGTTGTGTTCGTTGTACTAAGATTTTTTTGATGTCAATGAATTTGTACGACGTTTGTGTTGTTAATGTTTAGTGTTTGAATGCATTGTATGATTTGGATTGAAATCTCAAACTTGTGCAAATGGACATTGGAAGAAGTTATGATAATATTAAGAATATCAAAATGAAGTGAATTAATTAAATTTGGGTTTGGAGGCCTACTATTTTATATGCTAAACTTTATAAAAACATTTTTTTGCAAAAAATGAGACTGCCCCCTATAAACCAGAATTGGCTTCTAACCGTCATACTATTGCACAGCAGAGCGACTAAGTAGCGCCAAACCGGTGCCTAGGCACCGAAGCAACCTAATGATTATATAATTTGGACTGAACTAGTTTTAGCCATTTTTAAGCTTCAATTCATCTTCTTCCTCTTTGTTTCACTGAAAGCTCCCTTAGGGTTCCTTCTAGCTTTTGATTCTTCATGTTTTAGTGCCTTAAATCTTCACATTTCATCTTCTCAAGGTTAGATCTACATTTTGGTATAGAAAATTTTAGATTTCACCATGGATTTCTTCTACATTTCTAAGTGGTCGAAACTTTTGAAAAAATTGGAAATATATGTGAGTAATCCATGGTAAATATTTCTTTTCTTGGAAAAAATGTTTGTTGGAGCCCTTAGAATTTATTTTTAAAATTTATTGGATGTTTTCTTGAATTTTTAGGTACCTCAAAAAATATAGCGGGGAATGGGAAAAGAAGTTTCTGACAATACAAATTCGTAAGTCTGAAGGGTCATGATCAATATAACTATTTTCTATTGTCAAAAAAACTTATTACAGAGTGAAGTTTCTTTAATCCTGGTAGCATTGTATAAAATTTGATAGTGGCTCGACAATTGGAAGGCTTTTGTTATTTTACTGCAGTAGCAGTCATTTCTGTGGTGCAAAAATTCTATGCTAATTGTTGGAAGCGTAAGAGGATTAAGTGTTTTTTAGGGAGAGGGGAGTTAAATTTTCCTCCGAGTGGATTAATGTTTTGTATCAGCTTCTTCCTGTTCCTAATTGCTACTATTCTGAGTTTGATGCTTCTGAGTCAGAATTGGATGAGATAATTTCTTTTCTTACTGAAGGGCATAGAGCTTCGAAGATTAGGAATGTACATATGGTAAACGTTTCTTATTTCATGCTTAATGTCACTTTGAAGGCTTGGCATTACTTTATTTTAGCTCGATTACTTCCTTCGAATCATCTAAGAGAGGTGAACTACACTGAACTATTGTATTCTGAAGACGATGCCTATATATGCTAGCTCTCCAATTTACAAGACTATTTTCATTACTGACAGAGCCAACGCTTCTGTAGGTTTGGTTTTCCTTCTCTTATCCTTACTATATGCAAACAATACAGAGTTAAATTTGAATCTTAGGAAGAGCAGCTTAAGCCATTGAGGCCTATTATAAAGGCTAATGTGGAGATTTATGGAAGGCCTTGAGGTAGAGCTTTTGGTGCAGCATCCACTTTAACCTCGAGACCCTCCACATCTAGTGCTTCTACTGGTACTACTCTAGACACTATAATCTTTACAAAATGAGATACATGATAATTAGAAGCATTGGGATCATTTGGAACAATATTTAAAACATCAAAGTGAATATAAAGCGCGTTTTGGTACATCCCTTGTGAGTTATCTGAAGGGAGACCATAGTGTTGAGTTTCCCACTTATCTTCTGTATCATGTATTTGAGTACTGAAAGGCCATGGAGCAGGATGATGAGGTTGATGATGATGATGAGGACGATGATGACGAGGATGAGAAAAATTAGCCTTTTGATTCTATATTTTCTTTCTTTGTTCTATGTAAACTTTCCTTTGTTAGACTGAACTAGACCTTGGTTTCTGGTTATTTTTTGTGATGTGAATGTTAGTACTTTTTAATTTCAGGGCGCCTTTGTTACCTCTTATACTAATAATGCTTGTGTGTGATAGTAGTTCTTTACTTTGCACTTTTCATGCTAAACCAGTTTTTGAAATTTACGTATTACTACACATGCATGTTTCTATTTCTAGTACTTGTACTATTTTCATGTTTAAAACCCTGTGATAGATAATTTTGTTAATTTCTCTATCTTCGTGTTTATTTTGCACTAAAATAATATATACTATTAAATATTTAAGTTTGTAGGAGGGAGAAAAGCTTTTTTATAACTAAACTTTATTTGTCCTCAATAAGTCATATAATTTTAAAATTATTTTAACATAACCTATGATATATGGTGTTAACTGTAGAGAACTATATTTTTGATTCTGTAAATGCTACAATAATTGTAAGTAAAATTTTCTATTACCAAGTGGTAGTTCTAGAATTGAGGTATTTGGTATGAAAGTATAAAATTATTCTTTTATTATTCAAAGTAGAAAAACTTGTAGAAATCTTGGATATACACTTTAAAAATAATTTTGAGACTAATACACATTATCAAGTGAAGAAGCATGAGATGTTTTTAACCTTAAGAAGAGGATAGTGAAGTTTAAAATCATTTAAGGCTATCTAGATATAATATTCCTCACATAAAACAGTAAAGATTAAAAAGATCCTGAATGAAAAGAAATAAAAGGAAAATAAAAATAAAAGCAAAAAAAAAGGAAAAGGAGAAATATACGAGGAGAAGCTTAAGGGGGTGTCTAATTAAAAATTTTCTTCACTTGAATCAACTTAAAAGATGAAACTTATTTACATTTCTGAGCCTATTTACAATTTTAAATGTATTTGTATATTTACTAATAGAATTCTCATATAATTTTTTCTTTTAATTCTTCTAGGATTTCTATGTATGACAAATTACAATTATTTTTCTAATGAATAGAAAATCAGAATTCCTAAACTTGATTACTGGATATTTTTTCACTTTAGTTCTAACCTGAGTTATTGAAAATTTTTATAAGGTTTTACTATTACTTTTTTAGGACAGAAACTATATGAATCTTTAAGTAAACACAATATAATAAGTTATAAGTTTTAAATAGTAAAAATGTTACTTGAGGACAAGTAACGTTTAAGTTTGGGGGAATTGACATGCCTTAAAATTACCTATTTTAAATGTACATTTTATTTTCATTTATAAGGATATTGCACTTTAATTAAAGGTATTTTTTGTGTTACAGATGCAAGAAATAGAGTTTAAATGCAGAATGAGAAAAAATGAAGCAAAAAGAGGTCAAATGATTCAAAAACTAATATGTTGCCTATGTGGTAGGTAGTTAAAAGTGGCTTCTAGAAAGTTGGCGCCTAGGCGCAACGATTGGGCGGCTAGGTGCCAGAGACGCTTGGGCATTTATACATTGAATTTGAATAAATTTTGAAGTGGTGCCTGAAGTGACCTTTCATGATTTTCAGAGCTTTATTTATTGGAAAGAATTTCAAACCAAAGAGAGCCTTTAGAGAATCTTTTAGGTGTCATTTTAGAGTTTTTAAGTGCTTTGACCACCATAGTAAGAGTTGTCGGTCTTTAAAAAGTTAGAATTTGTTGGTCACCGAAATAGGAATCCCATAGGCCAGTAATAACTATTTTAACACACACACACACACACACACACACACACACACACACACATATATATATATATATATATATATATATATATATATATATCAGTACAAGTAACTCTTCAAATTGGCTTGTCAATGGGGATTTTAAGCTGCATTAGAGATCCCAGTGAGAAAAAGGGGGGAAGAACTCCTGATCTTAATACCATGCTACAATTCTCTCAGAATATCACTAATGCAGGATTATTTGATCTAGGATACATTGGTACCCCTTTCACATGGAAGAGAGGTAATTTGCTTGAGAGAATTGATAGAGCTTTAGCTAATGACCTTTGGCTCAACACTTTTCCCATAACTCAAGTGCAGCATTTACACGAGGCAACATCCGACCACTCCCCACTACTAATTCAGATTTCTTTCAGCTCTTACAAAGGGTACTCCCGGTTTAGATTTCTCAATGCTTGGTGCACTCATGATAGCTTTCTAGCTGAAGTACACAGAGCACTGGAAGGTCCCTGATCACATTAGTCGTAGTCCTCTTGTGAGACTATGGAGATTGCAAAAGAATGTAGCTTTTAAACTTAGACTGTGGAATAAGACTAAGTTTGGAAATATTTTTCAACAAGTGAAGGATGCGAAGCTAAAGTCCATTTGTTGGAAGGCTGCAAATGATTTGGGGAGAATCGGGCACATGAACTTGAAATTGCCTGAGTCAGTTTTATTCCAAGCACTTGGAAAGGGAAGAGGATTTTCTACAACAAAAAGCTGTTGTAAACAAGTACCTTTATGGGGACGAGAATTCTAAATATTTTCATGCAGTCATTAAGCACAGAAGAAAAATAAATGCTATACTTAAAATCAAGGATGAGTCTGGCAATTGGGTTACTGACCAATCTTCCCTCTCACAAAGTGCTGTATTACATTTTCAGAATTTGTTTGCTGAACAACCTATATCCTCTACTTCATTTGTTGCTCGAGATGTTTTCTCGATCATCAAGATTATGTGAATCAGCTTTATTTAACTTTCTTACTCGATAAACGGGAGATATTGCAAGCTTTAAAGAGCATTGATGGTAATAAAACAGCAGGCCCCGATGGGTTTACTTCAACTTTTTATATTAAAGCCTCGGGATATTGTGGGTGCTGATCTTATTCGAGCAGTTCATTCTTTCTTTCTTGGATCCGATCTTCCTAAATATTTTGCTGCGGCCAGCATTGCACTTATTCCCAAAGGATCTCAAAAAACCAGTGGACTGATTTCGGACCTATCAGTCTTACTACTACCTTTTCTAAAATAATTAGTAAAATTCTTGTGGGAAGACTACAACCCTATCTTAACCAATTGATCGGCTCTAACCAATCTGCTTTTGTGCGGGCGTAACTATTATTGATAATTGTCTTTTGGCTCGAGAACTCGTTACTTGATATTGATAAGAAATGTAGGGGACACAATTCACTTCTCAAATTGGATCTTAAAAAGGCTTATGATTCTATCGAGTTGGAAATTTATTGATTTAGTACTTAAAGCTAGAGGTTTCCATCCTGATTTTTGTACTTTAATTCAAAGATGGTCGTCTAATGTTTATTACGGTGTCCTCGGTCAATGGCCTGCACTTGTGGTTTCTTCAAAGCCGGTAGAGGGCTGAAACAAGGAGACCCATTGTCTCCAACCATCTTCATATTGGCTTTTGATTACTTCTCCGGAACTCGAATGTTGCTCAAACAATTTATCCTTATCTCCATTTTAAGCATGGTTCTTCACAGATGATAAGTCATTTGGCATATGCTGATGATGTTATCATTTTCACCAATGAAAGTAAGCTTGCTGTTAAGAAAACCTTGCAACCGATCGATCATCTAGCCTTGGTTGCGGGCTCGGAATTAAACCAAAGGAAGTGTCAATTTTGGGCGGCAAAGGGTTCAATCATCAACAGTGGGTGAAAGAGTACACCGGGTTCTCTCGCTGCTGATCTCCCCTTGAAATATTTAGGTGTACAGCTAATTAAAGGAAGGAGAAAGCAATCTCAGTATGATGAAGTTGTCAAGAAGATTACATCAACTTTAAACTGCTGGACTAATACCTTTCTATCTAATGGTGGAAGATTAACTTTACTTAAGAGTATACTCTCAACCTTTCCCCTTTATCGAGTTACAAATAGTTAGAATGAAAAAAAGCACCCGGAAAATGTTAGAAACAATGTTTAATAAATTTCTCTGGGAAGGCCAAACCAAGCAATATCATTGGGCTATCTGGAACAAGGTTTGTAAACCAACCAAGGCTGGGGGACTAGGGCTGAGAAATTTCCAACAGATGAGCCATTTGTTCTATTGTAAGCAGTGGATTAAATTCAGAAGGAAAGATACCATGTGGGCAAAATTCCTTTTTGACAAGTATTGCTGGAAAGATCACCCAAATTCAGCTGTGCCAAGACAAGGGGATTCCAAGCATTGGAGAAGTTTGCTGAAAGTAAGGGACATGGCCAATCAGTATTTCTGCTGGGAAGTGGGCAAGGGGAGGTGAATTTTTATTATGACAACTTGGATAGGAGATGGAACTCTAAATTTTACTCGCTGATTTCAATCACCAACTAATCGTTGCGGATTTTTGGGTGGAGGATCACCTGGAATGTCAACGAGTCGAATGAAGTTTTGGATGGGGAGAGCATACAACAGATTATTCAAATCCCTATTAATCCAACTAAACCTGATAGAATCTTGCTGAAGAATTCTAATAAAAAATCTTTCAATCAGATGATTCACAGCTCACTTCAACTTTGGCCTGATACTTCGTGGGGGGAGAAAATCTGGACTAGGCTTTTATCACCCTCTATGTCTTACTTCTGCTGGAGATTATTCCATCATTATCTTCCATTAGATGATATTTTAAAACTCAAAGGCCTAAGACTAGCTTCTAGATGTTGGCTCTGTCAAGCTCAAAAAGAATCTTTTTCCCACCTCTTTCTCCATTGCACTGTCACTAAACAGGTGTGGATTACTGTTTTAAAACATTTCCATCTTACTCATCTTAATCACAATTGGCTCAATTGGGAGGCTTGTCGGGAGGAATGGAAAAGTGAAAAATGGTTCCATCTACCTTTAGTTATCTCGTCGGTTTGTTTGGATGCATAGGAATCGGTTAAAGTTTGACAACGAAATTGCAATATTAATCATATGGTGGCTAACTGCCGCAGTTTTTTGAGAAAGAAGCCACTGTTGGAGCCTACAAATCAAAGAAAACCTACATTGCTGAAGTGGTCCCTTCCACCTCCACCATGGATAAAAATAAATATAGATGGGAGCTTCACTAACTCTGCTGCTGGAATTGGGGCGGCTTGTAGAAATTACGGAGGTAAGTTACTCGTGGTATTTCCAAGTGCCAATCATCTCACCGTCGGCTCTCCATTCCGAACTTCAAGCCGCTTACTCGGGCCCCGATTACTCGCTAAAGCTTTGAACTACCAATTTGTCCGGATTGAAACCGATTCTCGGCAGCTTGTTAATATTATACAAGGATTATCCCCTCCTCCATGGAATTTGGTATACCCCTACGTAACATTGCTCTCTACATTTGGCTCTATCACCCTCAAGTGGTCCCACATCTTTAGAGAAGGTAACCAACCCGCTAACCGGTTGGCCAAACGTGCTACTCGCATCTCAAAGGATTATTTTTTCCGTTAAACTCGATGATCCTTTAAAGCTTTTACTTTTTGGGGATTTGACTGATATTCCCTATATTAGATGTATGTAAACTTTGTCGACTTTTGCTGAATGAATTTTCTCCTTTTCTTAAAATATATATATATATATATATATATATATATATATATATATATATATATATATATATATATAATAATTTTGGAAATAATTTTTTAATTTTGAGATTACAAGACCGAACCGATACCATGTAGTCAATAGTTTAAATAAGCAAGCACTACATCGCAAGCTATGCATCTACCTTAAAGAATAGACATATTTGCTTGATAATGAGGCAGGATTAATAAACTATAGAAATTATGACATCCATTTTGATCTACAAAACCTTTATGTTGACCGATAAGTTCCCTTATCTAATATGAAAGATTAGATAGGGTTTATATTAAGCTGAGTCTTTCAAGTTCCTATAAGGGAAAGCCCCTATAGGTAATTACATAATAAGCAACTGAAGTCACCTAAGAAAAATTTCTATTTAGATCAGAGGTAATTTCTTCATGTATTTCAAAGTTTAGAGTTTTCAAGGTCGGACATAGGAAATTCAAATGGGAAAGGATCAAGTTGGAACAATTATTATGGAATCCAAAGGAAGGAAATGTAGGGGATGTGACGGATCCTAAGGTGAACCTCGGTGACTTCCCAAACAATCCTATGGTTTTGCTTTAATTTCAAAGAGAAATTATTTAATGTTTATCCTTCTGATTTTATTAGTTAAGGCTTACATTTGTATGATACCGATCATACAAATAGCCTGTAAGATAGGAGGATTTACGACATACCAAACAACGACCTCAAAATCCTAAGACGAGTTAGGTCTTATATTGTACAACAGGGTTGTACAAAGGCCTAATGATAAGTTGAGGACTTATGTAGCACTAGGTAAACTACCTCAAAGTCCTATGACTTGTTGTTTATTTCTAAGGAAAAAAATTGCTATTGTAGATAGTTTTTGCTCTCTCGAAGATGTCCTTCTGCAGGCCCTCATTGTGCTGCCCACGACACATGCTCCAAGCTCGTTGTTAAAGTAGCAGTCCTAAAGTTTATGGTTCAAAAGGTTTTACCAAGTATGTTTCCATATTTTATGTTTGTTTTTGTTATTGCAGTTTTTGTTTTATTTAGGAAAATTTTAATTTAATTAAAGTAATGCCAGTTAATATCCCACGGTTCCCTCATTCCGACACCATTATTTTCATTCGTATTGACTTTTTCTAAACAAATTATTACACTCATTTAACTAGGGAAATCTTATTAGCACCCGTAGGTTATCTCATATGAGGGATTCTCGTAATCAAAAGAAGTAATTTAAGGGTGTTCACTAAGTTTACAAGTGTATATTATTTTTGAAAGCATGTTTTTGTTCTGTTTGTTTTGTCCTACAATTTTGCATGGTAAAGTAAATTGCAGGTAAATGAAATGTACAGAAAAGTAAAGTTCAATAAAGATAAATGCTGTAAATAAACTGTCAAAGCCTACCTGGGCTTCTGTTATTGCTGCATGGTTAGTCCATAAAGCATAATTGATTTGTAGAAAATTTAAATAAATTGCAGGGGAAAAAATTAAACGGAGCAAGAGAAATCCAATACAAGAAAAGTAGAAAAACCACGTCATAAAAGATACGAACAAGTAAATTCATAGTCACATATGGAAAACCAAGACTAAGTATACGACATCAGTAAAGGTGGGGGCTCAGAGCTGTACTTTGTGCTTCTTGACCTTGGCTAAGAGCTACCAACTCAAAAACCTACAGAGGTCAGTCCTAATGTTGATCCAAGTGACTAATCATGGACCTTTATAAATTTTCACAAAAAGTCTTTAATTTTTCATTTAAAAGTTTTTATGCAAAGTTTGTTTTAACAGGAAAAAAAAATTTATTTAATTTTGTAAAGTGGTGTAGTCCACGGGTTAGTTACTCTAATCCAGTTAGGACTACTAACAACCTAAGAGTGTCGGGGGCAACAATCCCACCAAAAGTCGGTGAATAGTATCATCAGTCCTTTCCCCTCCCTTTTTGATGGACCTTAAGGTAGAAGATACCATTCTAAGTATTCCCACATCGTATCATATCCCTTATTTTAGCACACATTAATATTATCATCATTACACTAGCCACTTAGACCTTAGACTTATATCAGTCTGATGATTCCTATGTGGAAAAAATAAATATCCTTGATTTAACTCAAAGACATAAATACTATAGGAAAGACTTGAGTCCTTAAGCATTGGGTTATGAATGTTGGATAAGTATTTTAGGGTACTTTGATTGATTTAGGTTAATTAACAGGTCCTGAGGCATAACTTCGTAGGTCCCTAAACATTTTAAGGATTATTTTCTTCATCAAAGCATAATAAAATTCAATTGTCCTTTAAAACACCCAAACGATCATAAAAGTGCTCGGGGAGCAGTCCTGAATAACTTTTAAAATCCTTTGAATTGTCTCAAGTCATTTTGAACATATTATTTTGATAAATCATTCATTTGCAATTAAGGTTTAATGGTAACATTTTAACATGTGCTTAATGAACCTTGATGTTTTTATTATCCCATGAGCTGGGTAATTAGGTATACTCTTGACATTTTATTTAAGAATTATGTGGGTGAATGCCCTTAAGGGCAAGGTCAAGTCATTAATGATCTTATACCCAAGGTTAAGATTAGACTCGTAGTGTTTAAAGGTATTCATTAATTGATTTGTCTTTCGATAAATTAGAAATTGTCAGTTGGTGGAATGGATATCCGACACCCGTTTTAAAATATTTAATTTATATATATATGTAATTTTGAAAAGTATCATTTTTTAATTTTAAAAATATGAAATCAAACTGATCTCATGAATTCAATAATTTAAATAAACGAACCATTTTAAATACGATTTATATTAAGCTGGGTCTTTAAAGATTCCTATAAGGGCATGTCCCTTTAGTTAATTACATCTTAAATAACTGAAGTCACCTAAGAAAACTCTTGATAATGTTGAGAGAATATTGTCTTCATGAATTCAAAATGGTTTAGGATTTTTCAAGGTCGGATGGTAGGAAATTCAAATGGGAAAGGTGCATATGGGAAGAATTATTATGAAATCTAAAGGGAGAAGGCTAGGGGATGCCACGAATTATGAGGAAAACCTTAATGACTTCCCAAACTATCATATGGTTTGGCTTCAGATTTGAAGAGAAATTATTAATGCTTCATCCTGCCAATTTTATTATTTAGGGCTTATAGTTGTATGATAATAATCATACAAATAGCCTAGAAGATAGGAGGATTTATGTCGTACCAAATTACAACCATGGAGTTCTAAGAAAAGTTAGGGCTTATACTACACAACAAGGTTGTACAAATATCTAAAAGATAAATTAAGCATTTATGTTGCACCAGACAAACAAAATCAAGGTCCTACGACTTGTTGTTTATTTCTAAGAAGGTTTTGTTGTTGTAGACATGTTTTCTCTCTCGAAGATGTTATTCTGCATGCCTCATCGTGCTACCCATGGTGTTTGCTCCAAGTTTCTCATTGCAGTGGGTTTAAGATTAGAAGAATAAAATTGAGGAGGTTGAGAGAAATATCGGGTTTAGAGCTTAAGTTTTGGTGTAGTTGTAATAATTATTTAAATGTCTTATTAAAGGGGGGGGGTTTAAGTTGATTAGAGCAGCACCGGTTAGGATCCCATGATTCCCTCATTTCGGCACCACTATTTACTTCAGATTCACTTAGTCCATATGAATTTACCAAACTCAAGTAAATGAATTCAATAAGTTCATCCATATTGGGAAAATCTCGTTAGCAACCGCAGGTTGCCTCATTCGAGAGATTCATGTTCATCCAAAGAGACATATTGATTTAGTTTTTTTTTTTGTGATTAAGTTTTAGATTTATCTTATTTTGTTGTTGTTGTGAATTTTGTTTTGTTTTAGTTTTTGTTTAACATGTAAGGAAATAATTTGCAGAAAATGAAAAATACTAGAAAGCAAAGTGTAGTAAAGAAAAGTGTTGTAAATAAACTATTAAAGCATACCAATCCTCTTATGACACTACAGTTGAAATGTCAATACTTGCAGTGTATAAATAATCTTGCAAGGAATTAAATTTGTTGCATGGAAGGAAAACAGAAAGAAACTGGTTTAACGTGTCCCTACCGAACCTTAGGACATTACTTGGTGGGTTCCTATTCATAGGGTATATTCTTAAGCAAAGCATAATGGATTCAGTTGTCCTCTAAGATATCCATAAGGCCATAAAAGTGTTCAGAGTATGACCTTAAACAACTTTTAAAATTCTTTAGATGTTCTCGAGTTCTTCTAATCTTATTATGTTCTTAATTCATCCATCAATTATGATTTGAAGTTTAATGGTCATATCTTAACCCTGTACTAAATGAACATTAGTGTTTTAGTTATCCCATGAGCAGGGTAACTATCACTTGGCATTTCATTTATAAATTGTATGAGTGAAGGCCTTTTCATGATAAATTAATTTGTTAAGAAATTTAGCCAATTAATTTAAAGTCCGGCTAATAATGTTTTCAAAATATTTTTAGTCAATTATGTTTTCTTTTCTAAACTACATTAATCAAAATTTGGATTGGGCCTAGTTCACTACAAAGCCCTTAAGGATTATAAATTGATTTGTAATTTTAGGAATATTAAGTTATGTTTTATTGATCCATATCTATGATTGTTTTATCATCTAACCATTAGCTAGGGGTCTCAAATTAGTGACTTATTACCTTCCAAAATCAAACCCCTCACCTTAGACTCCTTTATTTAATTAACATCCAAATTATAATAATTTCAGGAAATTACAATTGTGCCATTGTTGTGGAAAAATGTGAAATTGGTTTCTACTTTCTAATCCCTTGTGTTTAAATCATCTAGAAGAATAATTAAGATCATACATTACCCATTTTACCCTTTATTATACCTAAATATTAATTTAAGGCTTAAATTCCATTATTACCATTTTGCCCCTTTAAGGCCTATCACTTCATAATTCATTAAATTCAATTCAAATGACTTTAAAATTTTTATGTTACCCCACACATGGGTCAATTAAAACATCAAAGAAGAAAATGCGATTTTTCTAATTTTTATTTTATTTTTATAATTATTTAAATTCAAAAAAAGGCTTTTTTAATATTAATTCATTAACTTAGCCAAAATAAATCATCTGTCCATAAGACAATTATTAGAGGTTCCACTTGCTCAGAGGACCAACTTGAGAAATTTTCATGAATTTTTTAGTTTTATTTCAATTATTAAATTTATTTTTTTATTTCAAGTATTAATTAAATATAAAATATTATTTAAGTGGAAAATTATGGTTTATATTTTTCATAAATCTCTCTGAGTCCAAGGAACCTAGAGAAGTAAGTTTCATATTTTTATAATTTTTTGTTTTATTATTTATAATTATTTTAATGCAAAATTAAGAAAAAATTATTTTTAGCCTTTAGAAAATTCATAACTTTATTTAAAAACTTAGGAAAAAGATTTTAATTATTCCCAAGTGATGAGGGGATTAAATGTGATATTTTGGTGCATTTTATATTTTTATAATTTTTATTATTTTTAACTATTTTTAACTATTTTTAATTATTTTTAATTATTTTAAATTCAAAATATAGCTTAAAAATAAAATGTTTTTTTATTCTAATTTTATTTTTCTTAATTCCCTTTGGTCACTAGGAAATCCCAAAATCAATTTTAATAATTTTCTTATTTATATTTTATTTATTGTAATGATTTTAGTGCCAGAAACGCTATTTTTCTTAGAAAATCTATTTTAGTGATTAATCAATTCCAGGTGATTCAAATTTTAATTGGGGGGGGGGGGGGGGTTAACATGATTATTATTTACAGTGTGGAATGATTTTTGTGATTTTTTTAGTTATATTTTAATTATTTAATTTTTATGGGTTTTAATGAGTTAATTACAAATAGTATCACTCTTAATTAATTGAATCCATTTATATTTTTTCTAGGGTCCTCTGACGACATTGAACGTACCAAAACAAGTTTTGCAATTTTTTTATTTATATTTTAGTTATTTTAATTTTAAACCAAAATAGAGGGGATTAACTTGAAAATTAGTGATCTCTGGCTAGATATGTCCTCCGACCATGGAAAAATTAAAGAAGATCCCTACCAACAGAGGCTACAAGCCTTTTAAACCTCAAGCTGTGGTGAATTATATGTAACAAGTTATGATTTAATGAAGCTTAAAAGTATTTAATTCATTTAAAAATAAATATAAGTCAAATAATTATGATTTTTTTTACATTGTTCTCCTCTGTTCATTGAGTAATAATGTATTTTTCTTTTAATTTATGAATTTTCTACACCAAGTTATGAATTTTTGAAGATATCTGAATTAAAATAAATCATAAATCCCTTATTTTTCTATTTATCCAATGCGACGCCACATCATCCTAGGTAGCTGTTAAAGTCCACGCATCGCCGTTCTATTGGTCATCGCCATTTTAGTCAGCTCCGCGCTTTATGTAACAAGGGTCTATCCAACACAATCCTGGTCATCCATCTGATACATGTGTGATCCAAAGACTAGCTCTTCATCCTCAACTAGTGTGAACTATGAACCGCACGCACTCAAACCCTAATATCTCCCTCTACACTCAATTAAATCACTTCAAGTTTGTTCCTACACCTTCATCTAGTCCAAATGAACACATTCATATGGTTTATCATGCATGAAATTAAACTTTTCTTCATAAAGGACCAAATCGAGCTCGATTTGGGAGAAAATTATCTATACCTTGGTCTGAGAGGTGAGGCCTCAATCTGATTCTAGCAGAAGCTTCGTTGTGGTCTAGTGAACCTCCTCCAAGTGTCACTTTGGTCTGAGAAAATGTCTGGTTCATAACCCCTTTAGCATGTGGAAAGACTAAGGAGAAAGTCTTGTGTGGAGGGCTTTAAAGATGGAGCTTTCTATGGGGAACTTCTTCTCATACTCTGGGGAAGCTCAGAGAACAAGCAATTTGAGGTTTTATGGTGTTTAGTGGGATGTTCTATTTCTGGCCCGATTTTGAGCTCTGGAATTGAGCTCAGGCAGTGGGGATCTAGGCTGGAAAATAGCTGGGTTGAGCTCAGAAAGGCTTGGAGAATCTTTGGGAGCAATTTGATGAAGTTTCCCTGAGGTCCAGTTCACTCTTCATTTTTGACCGTGAAGGGTTGGTGCTCAAAAAGAGGGGCTTAAGGTGGTTGACATGGCTTTAGTTTGGGTGTGCTTTGCTGCTTAGGTGGAGGGCAGAAAGGCGCCAATGGCCAATGAGGGTGAGTCAGCTCAGGGGGTGCAATTAGATTTGGTTAAGGATGAGGTGACTCTTAGTTTTGAGGTTCTCTAGTAACTAGGACAGCCTGCCAGGTCAGGGGAGGTGGCTAGCTGGGTCAGGGGAGCCAGAGGGAGGTTTAATCATGATTAGTTGGGTGGCTTAATGGCATATGGAAAAGATATGCTGCGTTTAACCATTTTTTGGAGGAAATACCCTAAATCATGGGACCCTTAGTCATGGCTCATATAGGTTGGGCTAGGATGGTTTAGATTTGGTCTAAGGTCCAAATGTTAGTTGTGGTGGGCTTGGTTTGGTCAATTTAAGTTGATTTAGTCAATTTCATGGTTTGAGTTCAAAATTGGTGCTTTGGGTCATTAAGATTGGGCTAGGGCTTGGATTTGGTTCAATTGATGGCTCAAATTGTTCCATGGGATTGTGGTGAAGAGTTTTAGATGTCAATTGGGTGGAAATTTTGAGGTTATGAGATTCAATTTCATAAGATTTGGAATTTAAGGTAAATTTGGGAGTTTTGTCTTAGGTTGGATTTGGGTGAGCTTTGAGTTCAAATTTAGGTCAATTTATTGTTCAAATTGATTTGGGGAAGCATTATGAAGGATTTAGAATTCAAATTTGGGAAAATTAATTTGATTATGAGGTCCAATTTGAGGGAATTTAAGGGTATGGCTAAATTGGAGATTTTAGATTGGGCTTGCAATTGGGCTTGAAATTAGGTTCAATTAGGCTTGGATTTGATCTCAATTGGGATTGGGGATAATTAATTTGAGTTTAGGATTGAAACTTGGGGAGATTGAAGTCAATTTGATGGAAATTGGGAGTGATTTGGGACTTTAAGAGCAATTTGGGGGTTTTGGTCAAAAAAAGTCAATTTGGTCAAATTGAGCTCAATAAAGTGGTTTTTAATTGATTTTGGGATCATTTGAAGTGATTTTATAAATTTTGGGAATTTTTGGAACTTTTGGAATTTGAATGACATTTTGGTAATTTTGGGTGTTTATGGGTATTTTGGGGATTTTTGGTATTTTTGGGTATTTTGGTCAATTTGAATATTTGGTAATGTTTTGAAATGATTTTTGAAGGAAATTTAAGAACTTGGCCAATTTTTTGGGAATTTTAGGAAAATTAAGGGTTTAGGCACATTTTGGTAATTTGGTGAATGTTTGGGTCAAGAAGGGTCACAATCAGGAATTTAGAAAATTTTGAATTAATTGAGAATGTTAACCGTAATTTTATCTTTATTTGAGTCATGTAATGAAGAAAATTCCAATTTTGGATCCTTCATGAGTTGGTCCTAGCCCAACCTTAACTTAGGGCTAAGAGCTTTGGGAACCACCCACATGAGTTTCCAAAAGAATAGGGAACAAATGTTAGGACTGTTTGGCTTAGGTTTTTGGATTAGGAGTGGAAGTGTGAGGTTTAAGTGTGTGTGTGTGTGTGTGCAAGCCTGACCCAGACCAGACTACCTAGATTTAGTCTTAAAGCTTGACCCTCCTACAGGAGACTCATCTTGAGTTTCCTTATGCTTGGATCCATCCTACTAAGTGCTAGGGTTAGTAGCAAGCATATGAAACTCCAAGTGAAGCAAATAAGCATTTTGAATATCTAATGGGGAGGGTTCCATTGATAGTCTTCTAAGATAGTCACCAAGAAATCCTATAGCTAGATCTTAGGCTCCTAAATAAAGACTAGACCTCAACAAATGTGACTTCAAAATAATCATGTTTCTCTTTTCTAATCCTTATTAGAAAAATTTAAATATCAAGCCTAGCTCACTACTAAACCCTTAAATCCAATCTTCAAGGTAGATTTGCAATAATCAAATTGTTAAGTTAAATGAGATTCAACTCTCATTCAAGGTAGATTCCTAAAATTTCAATTTTTACCCCGAAATTACCAAATTGCCCCAAAAAAGGGACCCAAAACCCAAAATTCCACAGAGTTACCCGGGGTCCCGAAAATTATTTCAGAGCTTTTCTCTCATCGAACTGAGAAGTTTGACTGTAAACATGCCGTACTTTTGAACTACCGGCGGACCCCTCGCGGCTTAAATAGTCGCTACTTGAACGACATTCTGGGCCCCGCAAAACCCTTCACAGTGGTCAGAAATGCTCCCGAACACTATCGTTCGACTCCAAATTCAATTTTGAACCACTTTGGACCTTTAAATCACACATTTGACCAAATTCCCAAAAAATCCCCGAAATTACCAAAATGCCCCTACGTGGCCAAAAAATCAAAAAATTTCAAAAATTCCCAAAAATTTCAAAAATCTCCAAAAAATTTCCAATTTCATTTTTTCCAACTACACTATAGCCCAATTTTGTTAATTTAAGCTGATTTCATCAAAAGCCCCAATTTTGACTTAGGCCCGACCTAGGCTCCAGTCTGACCCATATTGACCCAATGTTAGCCAATTTCTTCCCGATTTGAATTTTAGACATTTCGACACATCCCCCCCCCAAACTAAATGCAACATTCGATCACCACCAATTTGGCTTTGAATTTTACTCAAATCTGATTTAATCGTAAAATCTTCAAATTTGACCTATTTTTGACCTATTTTGATGACGAGATTGCCCAAAAGACCTCGGATTCAGAAATGGACTGCGCCGTTGTGTCTGGAATGTCAAAATTACTTGGGAAGCATATATAAATTGCTATTTTCTAATTCACGATGAAATCGGCTCGAAGTCGGCACGATTTTACTTAAAATTTGCATTTTGGCTCGACCCGGACCAAACCCACACTTAATCTAGCCCTAGTAGCCGGCCCTCCTCATGGTTTTCACAATTTCAAGCCTGGTTGAGCCCCCAATTCACAAAATCGAGAGCCTCCTGCCTGGCTCTCGTGATTTTTCCCTAGCATGCACACCTCCATGGCTGAATCTTCCCCTCTTGTGCCTAGGAGGCGTGACCTCCTTCTCCTCCATGTAAGTTCTGTCATGAGAGGGAATTTTTGCTCTCCATCACATCCATGGCAGCCCTCTTGACTTCCTTGATGCTTTTTCACTTCTCCATCATCTCAAAAGATGTTTGAGGGATGCACCTTCTTTGGACCTTTGGGTATTGTCCATGGGGAATTTTGGGGCTTCTTCTTCCTTCTCCTTTGGCTACAAAATAGCCTTCTTTCTTTTTTTTTTTTTTTGGTTGGCCAAAAATTGAAAAAGTGGTGGAGACGCTGCCAAATTTTCGCCGGAGTTTCCATTTTGCTTGATCAACACCTTAGTTAGACACTTTTGCTTTTGTGACTTTGATTGTTTATCCAACCCCCAAGGTATATGTCGTTTTTCTTGCTTCAAGACATGAAACTTTTTCTTGGATGAAGGATTGGATGGTAAACTTTAATTTGATTATCTATTTGGTATTCCTCGTGATTTCTTATGGCAAGCTACATGATTTTCTTTGCCTTTGTCATTGGGGGATAGCCGCATGGTGTTGACCTCATTTTTGATGAGGTCTTCTCTTCTTCTCTTTAGTACTTAGGATCTAGCCTTAGGCTTTTCCTTCGACTATCTTAGAGGACTAGAATTGGGACCCACCTTTTAGAAATTCAAACCACTTCTTAACTCCCTGCAAACTCCACAAACTTGACTATAGACCCCTAATCACCTAGAGGGTTGAAATCAAATGTGGAAGTTTAAAGGATGAGTTCCTATAGGACTCTTTGGCCTTAGGATCGTCCCAGGTGGCTCGGTCCGGTGAAGGGGCTGACTTACACACACACTACACTTATACACTACACCTACACACTACACTTCCACACACCTCCTAAAATCATACCCATACCCAACTTGACCTCCTGACTCATGTAGGTGATTCACATGGATGGTCCTTAACCCCTGAGCCCTTGGCTAAGAGGGTTAGGAACAACATAGAGAATGCCTCAAATGAGTCCCTTCATGGCTCATATGGGCTTGATGTGGCTTCATGGCTCAACCAAAATGATTTTATTCCACTTATATCCACCCAATCTTCAATTTCCCAAATTTTCAATTTTTGACCCCCGGGACCCTACACCCGCTTAGCCTACCCAAAACCCTTGAAATTACCCAAATTTCTCAAAAATTTCCAAATAACCCAAAATTCCCCAAATCAATCCCAAACATTTCCACATCACTCAAATTGATCATCCATACCCAAAAATATCAAAAATTCCAAGAAAACCTCCCAATACCCTCCAAATACCCAAAATACCCCTCTTGACCCAAAAATCCAAAAATTCAGAAAATTCCCAGAAAATTCCAGAAAATCCCAAATATTCCCAATTTCATTTAACCCAAAGTGAACTCAATGTTAAACCAAACCTACCCAATTGACCCCAATTTTGGTCCAATTCAATTCTAAACTTCAATGAAACATCCCCAATACCAATCTAGACCAAATCCAAGTCCAATTTGATTGACATTTGGATCCAATTTCACTTTTGGCCTTAAAGCCCAATTTTGACCCATGACCCAAACCTAACCCAAACTCACCCAATTCAACTCCAATTAACCCCAAATCTTTTCTAAATCTTCTTTAACATTCCCACAAACAAAACACTAACATGATTTGCCCAAAATTTAGACCCAAACCCCACTCAAATTCAACCCAAAGCTAAAAGGCCCATTTTTGACCTAAACCCAAACCTAACCCAAATGAGCCCAAACCCCAAAATCAAAGCCCAACCAAAGCCAAATCCTCTTTGAAACACTCCCATAAATATTTCTCAACATTAATTTTACATTAATTTCAACCCTAGCCCAACATTGGCCCAAGTTAGCCCAATTTGACCTACATAGGCCCACTTACCAAATAAACCTAAATTCAAACCAATTCAACTCCAAATCACACCAAATTGACTCCAAGCCCTTCATAGAACATCCCTAAACCAATTATGACATTTATTTGACAAAGTTCTTCACAAAATCTTTACCCAAATGCCCATCCTAAAATCAAAAAGCCCATTTCCCTTAAACTTTCCTAAGAGCCCACTTCCTTCAAATTTAAAAGCCCAAAATCTACCCTAAAGCCCACATGACATCTCCATTTGCCATCCACTTAATTAAAGCCATTACCTAAGTCCTAAATTCACCATCAAATTATTCCAAATCAAGTTTCATACAAATTTCCATCAAATTACCAAAAATTCCTAAAATCCATTTTCATGAAATTGACCAAACCTTTTCCCAAGCCAAAGGTGAGCCATGCAAGCCATGGACAAGCCACACAAAGCCATGGAAGGCTTGACATGTGATCAAGCCATTAATGGCAAAAGGAGGGGCCCCTTTCCTAATCCTCCTTAAACCCTTTTTTACCTTAAGCATGTCACACACTAAACCATGCTTAGCCACCTCATCATGGATGGAGACCACACCATTCTCTCTTGGCCGACCCAAGTGACCCTTTTCAGCCCAAGAGCAGGCCTTGGGTGGTGAACCTAGCCCAAAACCATGGGTTGACTCATTTGAACCCAAAATGGTCTTCCCCCCATTCCATTTCAATCCAAGCTCTTTACACATAGCATTTGCCAATTGCTTGCACCAAGTCCCAGCCCTGACCCACCTGACCTTGAGGGTGACCCATGCCTGGCCGGCCGGCCACCAGGCCGCCGGAAAACACCATGGCCGAGAGCTCACATGTGAGCCCAACTTGGAATTCTCACCTACTGAGCCGCCCCATCCCCAGGTGGCCATTGGAGCCGTTCTTCTCTTTCCAAGAGCAGCTCGATCCCAAGCCCTAACTCTCCCCGGGAGGCCCTCCACCCTCTCCTATTTAAACACCACCCCTCTCGGCCATGAGAGGTGCTGAAAACAAACCTTAAGGAAACTCTGCCAAAATTGTTCCAGACTCCTCCCCATACACAGAGCACTTGATCCCCAAGTGAGATCCCCCTGCCATTTCTTCTCTGCGAGCTCAATTTCGGAGTTGAAATTCCACCCAAAACCAGGACACTTCTCCACAGTGGACCAATCCTCAAATTGATTGGTCCTACACCTTCACCAGACCAAGGGAAGGTGTCCACCAACAAAAGCCCCATCTTCGAGGCCACCCAGGTTGCTCCAGCCTCCAAGCTTTGTGATCGGGCTTGGTCGAAATCACATCTTAGACAATTCACCAGACCAGGAGACTTCATCTGGAGCTTGCTGGAATCCAATCGAAGGTGCAACAACTCTCAGATCGAAGCCACACTTCTCTGAGCAAAGGTATGAACTAATTCTTCATCCCGAGCTTCTGGAGATTCTCCATTTCAAATGCTTTAATTTCAATGCATGATAACCGTATGGATGTGTTCGTCTCTTCAAAACGAATCCGTAGAGCATAAGAACATGAAAATCCATTGAGTATCGAGTGAGATCTTAGGGATTTAGTGTGGACGGCTCTCGGGTGAGGACACTCGGGGACGATGAACGGATGCCGTCCATTCAATACACGCGCGGACGGACGGCTCAGATGGCATCGGACCAGGAGACGGTACAAGAACCGCGGGGCCCGGAGCGCTGAGTCAGATGGCGGCGTCGAATGGGAGCGCGACGCGTGTGCGTTCGAAGATGCCGAGGATGAGTTGGCGCCGCGTGGATAAATAGAAAATTAGGGGTATTTTCTATTTATTTAATTCCCTAGACTTCAAAAATTCATAACTTTGTGTAGAAAAATCAGAAAAATAAAATAAAAATACCCTCTTACTCAGTGAACAGAGGAGAATAATGTGGAAAAGAAATCATTTAATTTCATCAAGTATTTTATTTTTTATAATTTATTTACTCTCTGCATACATTTAATTCTCCATGCATGTATACAATTCACCATGGCATGAGACCATAGGGCTTTGAAGCCTCCGAATTTGGGAACATTTCCTGAATTTTCCAAAGTCGAGGCCATCCCTATAAAGAGTTATTGATTTTTCAAGTTCATGTTACTATTTTGAGTATTTTAATTCCAATAAATAGCATGTTGTGAAATAAATCCTAGGAAAATTTGGTGATGTTCCTTATGACCAGAGGACCCTAGGAAAAATAGGTTTTGAGTTAGTTCATTTAAAACAACCCTAATTGGCTTAAACACTCAAAATAGGTCTCTAATTAATTAGATCTAACCATACATCAAATTGACTTGAAATCAATTCTCCACTGATCTTTAGGATCAGAGGAACCCACCATAAAAATTTGAGGCCAATTGGACTTGGTTAGCCCCACTAATTGGGTTGATTAAGCCACTTAGTCATTTTAAACTTTAAAAAATTCATAACTTTTAAAATATCTTTCAAAAATTCACCAAATTGGTTTTGGAGCCTCTCTGATATCAGGGGAATTTAAGAAAATTAAAATTTCAATTTTCTAAAAAAGTTGATTTTTAATATTATTTTAATATTTTAATAATTAAAAAATAATAAAAATCACAAAAATAATAAAATTCACCAAAATGTCACATTTTGAATTTTAATCACTTAGGAACAAACCATACATTTTTCTTAGGTCTATTTAGTGAGATATTAAATTTTAAAGCTCTAGGATAATTTTAAAATTAAAAAAATATGTTTTCTAGCTTTTTCACTAAAATAATTATAATAAATCATAAAAAAATCAAAAAAGTGTAAAATTTGATTCTTTGATTTCCTTGATATCAGAGAGATTTTTGAAAAATATAAAATTCATTTTTCAACGTTTATTTTATTTTTAAATTAATTAACACTCTAAAACTTAAAATAATTATAATAAAAATAATATAATTCAACAAATCACCAAAATTGGTCCAAGTGGTTCTCTGGTCATTAGGAATGTCCCCTAATTTTCTTAAGGACAGAAACTTTCCCTTGGTCATGTTATTAAATTTTCCTTGGAAATCTCTATTTTCTACCAAAAATAATTATATAAATAAATTAAATACAGAAAAATCACATTTTCTCCTCTCATGTCTTTATTGACATATGAGTTAAGTCACATAAAAATTTCAAGTTCATTTGAGTTCAATTTAGTGAGTTATGAAATTATTAAGCTTAAAGGGTAAAGTGGTAATTAAAATTTTTAATCCTTAATTAAAACTTTAGGTTTAAAAAAAATTAACAAGTAAAATATTTGATCCTAATCTGATTTGGATGATTGAAATTTAAATAATTAAAGGGTAGAAACCCATTAAGCAATTTAAAATGATTAAACTTTAATTAAATAATTGATTAAATTTGGAAGAATAATAAAATTGGAATTATTAAAATAGGGATATTATTAGGAGGAGATTTATTCTTTAATTTAAAAATCCCTAAATTAATTATCTCATTAATATTCAATTCTTAATTAAAATGATAACTCAAATTCAAAACATTAAAAGACTTAATCATTAAACTAAAATTAAATTATTAAACTCTTTTAAAAATTTCAATTAAATTAAAAATAAAATTAAACTAAAAATTAAATTAAATTAAGTAAATTAAATTAAATTGAAATTAAAAGTTGAATTAAATTAAAAATTAAATTAAAGATTAAATTAAATTAAATTAAATAAACAAATTAAATTAAATTAAATAACTTAAATTAAATTAAATTAAATTAAATTAAATCAAATCAAATTAAATTAAAACTAAATCAAATCAAATTAATTTAATGTAACATCAAATCAAACTAAACTGAATTAAATTAAATTAAAACTCAATTAAATTAAATTAAATTAAATTAAATTGAATTAAATAACATCACCTAAAACAGAAAGAAATTAAATATAAAGCAACTTGAACACTATTCCAAATTTAAATCCATTAACTTAAATCAAATCATTTGAATACCAATTTACCCTCAAAAGCTTTAGTTATCATAACTCCTAAACAGAATATTAAATGAAATGTTACTTCACCTATAGGATATTCAAATGTCCTAGTTCACTGAGTAAGATAACAACAAAACTTGAATTCTCGGACGATTAATTCATTTGTATAATTAAACCCATTTGGACTTAAAACAATCCTAGAAATATTGAAAAGATGTTTAAGATTATTCTTAAGCACTTCCTCAATATGATAGGACATTTATAAGAACAATTGGACTTAATTGTTCTTTGATGAAAAAAATCGTCCTTAAACCAAAACACAAAGAACCTAGACGTCATAGGAGATGACTAGCTATAGGATTAGGAATTTGGTAGAAAACCATAACCCTTCCCTTAGCTTTATCTAGGAACTTGCTTAAATATTCTAATTGTGTTTTAAGTGCGGCTTGGGATGACGGGAAGACCCTCCAGGTACGCTTTTATTTTATTGCAATCTACTTTCTTGCAATTTACCTTCTTGCAATTTATTTAATCGCATTGCACTTACTTTTTCTTGCATGATAAACAACTCGTTGCATGAAAACCCACACCTTTAGGATAGACCCTAAAACTGAAACCAAACTAAGTTAAAAGTCATTGCAAGATAAAATTCACCGCCACAACATTTCAAAATATAAAACAACTCAAAATTTAATCACAAAAACGAACACAAAACTACAATTACAATTAAATTAAAACGTCCTGTTGGATGATCGGGAATACCTCGGATGATGTAACCTACGTGTTGCTAACGGGATTTCCCACGGTCTAAATGAAAGTGTGGAACTCATTCAGTTGGGTTTAGCAAATTCATCTGGACTAAGTGAATCCGATAAAAATAATGATGCCGGAAGGATGGAACCGTGGGATCTTAACCGGTGTCGTTATAATCAACTTTAAGATTTGTTTTAATTAAAACACAAAAACACTTGGAAATTAAGACTTCTCTAAACCAAAACACTTTTCTCATCCCCGATTTATGATTTCTAAAACTAAACCTCTCGCAACAACAAGGAGCTCGGGGCATGGTGGGCGACACGGCCATCGTCATCAGCAAAACCTGAGTCTACTTCAGCAAAACTGTCCTAGAATTAAATAACAAAGCCATAGGACTTCGAGGTAGTTTGCCTAGTGCAACATAAATCCTCAACTCTTCGTTAGGCACTTGCATTGCAAATTAAGCCCTAACCGGTCTTAGGATTCCGAGGTAGTCGTCCGGTACGACAATAAACCCTCACATCTTCGAGGCTATTTGTTTGATTTTATCATACAAATATAAGCCCTAATTAATTAAAATTGGCAAGATCAAAACATTTAAATAAATATTAGGACTTTCCTAAACTTAAGCCAAACAATAGGATAGTCGGGAAATTACCGAAGTTCGCTTCGAATCCGTGATTTCTCCTACTTTTCTTCCTTTGGATTCCCAAAACAAAATGTTCCAAATTTGATCCATTCCCTATTGAAATTCCAAAATTCAATCCCTTGAAAACTTAAACTTTGAAATTCTTGAGAGCAGAATTATTGATTATTATCGAGAGTTTTCTTAGGTGATTCCCATCACTTAAGATGTAATTAACTATAGGGGCTTGCCCTTATAGGGAATTTTAAAGAACCTGAGTAATATAAACCCCGTTTAATGCTTTCATATTAAGCGGGGAATTTGTCGGCTTATAAAATTGGTTCGCGGACCAAACGGATGTCACAAATCTTCTAGTTTATTTAATTGAGCCCCACCGTCGAGCGAGTGTGTCTATCCTTAGGGATAGATACACAGTTTGTGGTGCGGTGCTCGTTTATATAAACTATTTGGGATGTGAGATCGGTTTAATCTCATATCTTAAAACCTTCAAATTTAAAATTATTTTCAAAATCAAATATTATTTTTTTCAAATTATTTATTTAAATTAAATTAAAATTCGCCGACAATTTCTGTAGGCGACCCCTCTTCAAAACACAACACACAACCTAAAAATAGTGCCGACACATGGATCTATGGTTTGGTTGTGTTGAATGATATGTAAAATGTCTTTTATTCATGTTTCTTTAAGATTCATATGCTCTACTTAAAATTTTTAAGGTTTTGAAACTTTTGGAAAAGTTCCTGGAATCAAATTCTTGCATTTCTTATGTTGGTCGAAATTTTACAAAAGAGGAGGAGGTGTTGTCCTTTTGCTATTTGATCCAAGGCTTGGGTAAAACCCTTTCATATCCTTTGCTAAGGCTTGGTAAATTGTCATTCTTACATTCCTTTTCGCCTTTGGTTGGTTTGCTTTATACTTCAAGGCATGGAAATTTCATTCATGAGGCTTACTTTTTAATGTCTTTGGTAAGTTTGCTTTAACCTTTAAACCGTGGAAATTTATCATTAAAAAGCTCACTTTCTTATTGCCTTTTTTTTAAGGAGTCACATGGCTACTAAAGCGTGAATGTCACTTTCTATAGCTTGGTTTTATAGGACTTTTGGCTAAACCTCCACATGCCAAAATTTAAGATTTAGGCTTGGTTTTGAGATTATTCTCACATGCAATAATCCTTGGATTCATGTTGGGATTTGAAGTCCTTTTCACATGGAAATTGGTTGGCTTTATGTTCGAACATTGAAGTTCTTCTTACATGTTAGAAATTCAAATTCATGCTTATGTTGGAAGCCTTTCTTTACATGTTAAAGTCTAGAAATTTTGCTTATGTTGGAAGCCTTTCTTTACATGCTAAAGTTTGGAAATTTTCCTCATGTTGGGAGTCATTTTCATATGCCTAAAGCTTAGGCTTCATGCTTGATTTTGAAAGCTCTTTCATATGTAGAAATTTAGGCCTTATGTTTGGCTTGAAAGCCACCTTACATGCCATCAAAATTTAAGTTTGAGCCTATGTTTAAGGCTACTTTCATTTGCTATCATTTTGAAGTTCATGTTTGGATTAAGGCTCTTTCTCTATGGAAAGTTTTTTTCGATTTTTTGTTTAAGCTTGGAAGCCACTTTACATGCCACTAAAATGTGTGTTTTTGCCTATGTTTTCATGTTCTTTCACATGCTAAGGGTTTGGATTACATACTTATGTTGAGGCCACCTTCACATGGTAAGATTTAGGATTTATGCCTATCTTTTGAGGCCATCTTTTATATGCTAAAAATCTGAATTTATGCCCATGCGTAAAGCTATGTTCACATGCAAAATTAGGATTTTTGGAGCCTATGTGCAAGGCTATTTCTACATCCAAAAGTTTTAAGTTTGTGCCTATGTTCAAAGTCACTTTTTCATGCTAAATACCTAAGTTTGTGCCAATGTTTCAAGCCACTTTTGTATGGCTAAAGTTTGGAACCTATGTTTAGGTTTTAAAGATATTTTTACATGGAAAAGCTTCAAAGTTATGCTTAGGTTTTCAAAGTGCTTTACATGGCAAAATGCTTGGGATTTTCTAAGCATGGTACACTTTTACTTGAAAGATTGGTGATACCTTATACATTTTGGAAAGTGCTTAAGGCTTGATACACCTCATTTGACAGAGATAGCATGTTTCTCTTCTCTTGCTTAACATATCTTGGCTTTAGGGCTTTACATTTTTAAGGCATGAAAGGACTTGTTCATGTTATGCAATTTTCAGATTTAGAGAGATTCACTCATGAAACTTTCAAATTTGAGCACATGTGCACTTTTTTTTCATCTACTTCAACACATATTCATATGCACAACATCTAAACTTGTTTTCATTTCATTTTCACTCATCCCATGCATTTATGATGCTTTTCATTTTTTGGAATGCACATGATACAATTTGGTGAAATATTTGCAATTTCGAATTTAAACATGTTCACACGTGGAACATTCAAATTTGAAGCTATGTGAACTTGTTTTTCATCTATTTCAACATGTACTCATATACATAACTTCAAGGCTATAATTTCACATATGTTTCACCTCATTTCATGTATAAAATGGTGTTTCACTTGTAGGAACTCAAAGCTTTCTTTTTCATGCAAGTCATTTCATGGTTTTGAAATTTTCACATGCACTTCACTACATTTGAAGTATTCACATGCTATATTCATGAAATTTCACATTCACATTACATTCCACCAAATTTTAAAACACATCCATGCTATATCCATGGAAATTCATTTCACATATTACATTTCACTAAATTCAAAGCAATCACATGTTACAAAGATACACCCTACATTCTACATTCACTTCACTTAAATTTTGAAACACCTACATGCTACATACATGAAACCTCACATTCATATTCATTTCACTCAATTTCAAGACACTCACATGTTATATACATGAAACTTCACAGGTTACACCCACTCCAGTTTACTTTTGTAATACCTACATGTTTTGCTTATGAAAAGAGCCACTGATATCAAATTCTTATTAAAAGGATGGGGTATTGTCACATACATGATTGTAGCACCTTTTTGGGTCATGTTCATTGCCTTTGGGATGAAATGTCACCAACCTATGTATGCCAAATGTCAAAATCAGCACTTATACATTAATTTGCAATTGGTTTACATCAACCTTATGCACTCCAAGGATAAAATTTTGCACTTGTACATTAGTTTGAAGGTGCTTTGGATCATTCCTATGCATTCCTAAACGAAAAATCTGCACTTACATGTTTATGTGGAGTTGATTTAGCTCATCCTTATGCATGCCAAAACTAAAAATCTGCACTTGTACATTTGTTTAGAGGTGCTTTGTATCATTCCTATGCATTCCTAAACTAAACAATATGCACTTTTATGTTGTATTGGAGTTGGTTTTGAACACTTACTTAATGTCCCCACATGAAAAATTACATTGGTAGCTTTTTTACAAGTTGGTTTTGGACATCTACTTACTGCCCCCATGAAAGATTACATTGGTAGCCTTTTTGCAAGTTGATTTAAGGCTTCTCTTTGCTTCCCTTATTTTAAATTTGCATTGCTAAGCATCATGTGAGTTGCTTTTAAGTGAGAAGAGGAAAAGAGGAGAAATGACATGCTTACCACTTCAAAGAGAGAGCTTAGTATGTTATTCATGCTTGGTTTGCTTCAAACTTATATGCTTAATATGCTTGGGTGCCTTAAATTTCATATGTTAGTAAGGAATTCTTCCTTCCTTACATTGCTCTACTTGATTAAAATGCTTGGAATGGTGCTATATACATATAGGTTGGATGTTGTGATTGTGAGAAACTTGGAATTTGATGGAAATGTTAAATATTGCTACATATATATGCTTATGTACTTCTTGGATTGCAAATTGCAGGTGTGAAAATCGAATTTTTTTATGTCGTTATGCTGCCAGATTTTTCTTTGATCAAATTTGACTTTTCCTTTCCTTTTAGGCATGTTTTCTCCCCACTTTCCTAGCTTTTGGTTTTGATTTTTCATATCTCAATCTTTCTGCTCCACATACTTTATAGTTGTCCCCCGCACCATGATGGGGGGATTTGTTTTCACTTCCTACCTTACATGTTACATCATCACACCACTTCACATATCACACTACCTCACTACATCACTTCCTACCTGACATGCTACATTGTCAAACTACCTCATATATCACACTACTTCATTACATCACTACGTTACCCTACACATGTCACACTACCTCACATGTTACACTACCTTGCCACACCACTACACCCTTCACATTCCCTTGCATTGTTTTACTTCTTCACATACATACATGATAATCTTTAGCACCACGATTGCAAGGATTTGACACCTTTTTACATTACACACTTTACATGATAATCCTTATTAACACAATTGCAAGAATTTGACCCTTTTACTCCACATGTTGATAACCTCTTGCACCATGTTGGAGAGGTTTGACTCTTTGCAACTACCCCTCGCACCACGTTGGAGGGGTTTAGCTCATTTTCTTCGCATTTCACCGTCCCCTCTCTGCACCATGTTGGGAGAGGTTTATCTATTTTGACTCGTGTTTTCTGTTTACTTCGATTTTGAAAAAATAACTCACCTCCTTTCCGATGTCATGTTAGGTGGATCATTTTATCCTCTCTCTTTTCTTTGATCTCTTGTCCTTCGTTTTTCACCTTGTTTCTTGGCTCAATTCACGTGCTTATGTAGGACACATAAGTGCGCACGAATAGCTTTCTGCTATATGTGGGGCCATCAAACAAGGTTATAAGTGCGATCGGGACAATGATAGAATTGCAATAGAGAACTGACTCGAGAGAATCACAGAATAGTATCTCCTAACTCAGAGACCGTAGAGAGGGTAGAGAAAAGAAATTGCCGATACTATTCACCCGTCCTTGGGGTTTCTACCATCGACAGTCTAAAGATGTTAGCAGTCCTAGTTCGATTAGGATAGTCAACCTATGGATCGAATTACTTTACAAAAAAATACACAAATATATTTTCAAAAAAAAATACAAAATTACCTCCACCCGAAAACAACCTACTTACCTATAGCTTTTTACTTGCATGACATCCAAATTGAAATGAATGAAAAATTTGCAAAGGTTCATAGTTGGCTACTCGAGTCGGGTTAGGGCTCCCTTCTACAGAAATTCGGTCTAGTGGTCAGTACCTAAGGTGGGACATATAGCAGAGCTTTGAGACCTCTACACCGTCACGCTTACGGTCATTTTGAACTTGTAGTCCTTTATTTTCTGTTGTTTTTCCTACGTTGCTTTCTTCGGATTTACTACGGATTTTCTTTATATATTTTTTTTCTATGGATTTCCTATGGGTTTTCTTTAAAAATTTGATTTCCTGGATTTCCTACGAGACATTACCTCTAGAGAAATTTTGGTTTTCTTGTGATTCCCTTTTGGTCTACTACACAGGTTTTACACTTAGTCTTTCTTTCACACATTATGGCACATACACACACCAATTTGCTAGGCTTTCGTGCTCTAGTTTTAGTACGTGTGCTTAGCTTTCTTATTTTTTTCCTTTTTAGTACACATATACTTGCTTGTTTCAGTTTGCTTACTTTACATTACTGCACATATACCTGCTTGAAACAGATTTCTGCTTTACTTTTCAGTGCTTTTCATTACTGCATATATAACTGCTTGGGATGATATAAATCACTTCATAACATTACAAAATATAGTACAACTCATGATTTAATCACAAACAAAAAAAAACTGCAACTTCAACTAAATTAAATCACCTCTTCGGATGAACGGGAGTTCCTTAGACGATGCAACCTACGTGTTGCTGATAAGGTCTCCCACGGTCTGAATGAAAGTACAGAATCCATTAAGTTGAATTTCGTAAATTCATCCGGACTAAGGGAATCTGATGAAATAATGTAATTGGAATGAGGGAGCCGTGGGGTCCTAACCAGTGGAGTTATAATCAACTTTATTATTTGTTTAAATAAAACACTAAACCACCTCAATTTTGAACATTCTAAAGCACACTACTTCTCTCACCCCCCTACATTTGTCACCTCTAAAACAGAAACTTCTGCAACAACAACAAGGACCTCTAGGCAACACATCGAGGGTAGCACGATCGAGGATGTGGAAGGACATTTTCTAGAGAGAGCAAACAACGAGTCTATAATAGAAAACTTCTTCCCTTAGTAATAACAACAAGCCATAGAACTTCGAGGTATTTGCCTAGTGCAATATAAACCCTCACCCCATCTTTTAGGCCTTTGCACTAAGCCCTAACTCGCCTAGATTTCTGAGGTGGTCATTCTGATACGACATAAATCCTCACATCTTCCAGGCTATTCACATGATCGACATCAAGTGAATTTAAGTCCTACTTAATTAAAATTAGAAAGATGATACATAAATTAAATCTTTCCCTAAATTAGCCAAACAATAAGATAATTTGAGAAGTCACCAAGAATCTTCTCGAATCTGTGCCTTCTCCTAGTCCTTCCTCCTTTGGATTCCACAACAACTCTTTCTCAAGACTTGACACTACTCAGCTATTAGATTTAGGCTAACACATTTCGTTGAAGAAAACCTTAGCCTTTTGAAGTCGTAAGAACATATTACTTGATTTGTATCGAATGTTTTCTTAGGTAATCCCAATTATCTAAGATGTAATTAACTATAGGGGTTTGCCCTTATAGGAAACTTTTCCGAACCCAGCTTAATATAAATCCTATTAAATCCTTCATATTAAATAGGGGAACTTGTCGGTAAATAGAATGGTTTCCAAAACCAAACTGATGTCATTTACTTCTTTAGTTTATTTGATCGAGCCTCAACCTCAAATTTTGTATTTATCCTTCGAGATAGATACAAGGTTTGAGGTATAGTGCTCTTTCATTTGAACTTCAGAAAATATGGGATCCGTTTGACTTCATATTTTTTCTAAACTTATATATATAATTAAATTAAAATGTCCTTCCGAAGCAGGCAACGGGATTTCGATTCCAGCGGCCGACAACTTCTACTGGGCGATCCACATTTTAAAATTTGAAACTTTTATGCGCCGATAGGGCTAAAAAGGGTCAAAATTGGGCATTTGGTAAAATTTAAATTAATTGAGAATGTTAGTCATACAATTTCCCCTATTGAGCCATAGAACCAAGGAAAATTTCACTTTGGATCCTCCATGTGTTGGTTCCACCAAACCCTAGCCTAGAGCTAAGGTATTAGGAGACCACCAGCATGAGTTTTCAAAAGAGTAGGGAACCAGGTTAAGGATGATTGGTTGGGTTGTGAGTGAAGCTAAGGAGTTGTGTTTGTTTGCAAGACTAGCCAAAGCCAAACCACCCAGGGTCAAACCTAAGGCAGATAATCCTAAGGGCACCCTCCTTGAGCTCCCTCATGTTTGGCCCCCATCCTATTAAGTGCTAGGGGTTAGAGCTAAACATGCGGAACTCCAAGAAGAGTAAAGAAGTGTTTAGAATTTCTAATGGGGAAATGTTCGATCACTAGTCTTTAAGATAGTCAACAAGAAAGTTCTATGGCTAGATCCTAGGCTCCTAAGGAAGAAATACTATACCTCAATAAAAGTGAGGTCAACAAGAGTGTGGCGAGTATTTGTGTTTTGTGAGTCTTGTGTGAGACAATTGGAATCAGAGACAGTCAAGGATCTGCAGAGGATATTTTGGGGAAGAGTTCAGGAAAAGTATTTGTACTTTTATGGAAGTTTTATTTTATACTTTTGAGTATTAATGTAACTATGTTTCGTTTTATTATCCCCATGAAGTCTGAGTAGATTTTCTTTTCATTCTTCTTGCAATAAGTAGCAATCATTTGGAGGAATTGATTTTTTTTAGAATTTTTTTATTCCAAAATTTGTGATGATATTTTCACAGTTATTTGTTTACTTTGTAAAATGGCCACTTTTATTGTTAAAATCTGTTATGAAACATAATAAGGCTATGATTTCACCTAACTAGTTAATAACACATTAACCTTTAGGATGGGAGAGGTCTCAGTGCACTAGTTAGTGTAAATACATAGGGAGATAAGTTTTGATGGGCGTAGCTTTGGTGTTTCTAGGGTGACATGCTAGATCCTTTACCAATTTGGTCTAGAGTTGGTTCCCTGGTTAGTCCTATAGAAAGGGCACTATGGGTAACTAGAAGTGAGAGTCTAGAATCTATTCAACATTTCCATATTATCAGGAACTAACTCTAGATCGGCTAATATTCTTTATGCTCGAAAAGGGGTAAAGAATATGTTTGCTCCTATTTGTCACAAAACTTCATTTAAACTTAAACATTTGAAATTCAACACTGGTTATGAATTAATTGCAAGTGGAAAGACTCTTTACATAATTTAAACTTTTCTACATTTAATTAGTTTATAATTTATGCATTTTATTTTGGTATTAAATAAGAACTTATAGAAATTTAGTAACTTTATTTTACACCTGAATTCTCTATTATAATTTCATAGAATAATTTCTGCATTTTAAGTAAAAGTATCACTAAGTCATTATGAAGAGTTACAACTTTCTTGTGGGATCGATATTAGAGTTTTTATAGAAAACTCTATATTACTTGAAATGATACTTATACTTACATAATACCCCTAGTGTGGAACATTAAATTAAATTATAAATTTTTATAATAATGTATTTACCGCTAAATATAAATTGGATCAAATTTTAGTTCATCTTTCAGAACATAAATATCCGTGTAATTATGGTTGGGCCAATGACTCACTGATCAACCTAAAAATGTAGTATTTTTTATGTTATATTTTATAATGATATTACACTTTAGTCTGTTTTCTTGTGTTTTTGGTTGTAGGTACATCAATTTGAAGAATTTGGAGTGATTTTAGCCAAAAAAAATAAAAATTGACCAAAATGGACTTGATCAACTTGCACGTTAAAATCCATGTGTAGTGAGTAGTTTTCTTTAGTTTTTCCTCTTACAATTAATTAGTATGCATGTGTAGGATATAGAATTGAGTAGAATGAGAATATATTGTGATGATTTTACTTTGTTCTTCATTTACAAGTAAACTTGATCAACTTGCATGTTAAAATCTGTTGTGAGAACATTTAAGAACCAATGCGTTATTGTCTCAATCAACTATTGGTAAAAATCACATGAGATTATATGGGTGAGAATGTAATCCATATAATTAAGTGCAATTAAATAGGGAGATATGCATGTTTAAGAGGTGTAAAATTAGAGGGCTTTAGGGTGACAGACTAAAGCACCTAATTTGGTTTGATGTGATAATTTTTGTTATGAGATGTTAGTCCCCAGGTGGAGGGAGAAGAGGGAACTCTAGAGTGAGAGCTAGTATCTTCCTTGCCCAACCCATCTACAAGATTTCAAATCATCAAATTAACATATGTTCTTTATAGAACCAAGTAAGGGTAAAGAACATAATTGCTCCTATTTGTCACATTCTCTCTCACTAATTGTTTTACTTTTATACATGTCACTAATTTCATTGCACGAGGAAGAGTACTTTTAAAATATTAAACTCCACTTTTCTGATTTTCACTAAGTGTTTTAGTTTAGAATAAGTGTTTTAGTTTAGAAGTAGTATTGCAGTAATAATTTTAGGATTTAATTAAAACCAAACCTTTATCAACTTCTCATTCTAAGGTATGTTATTATAGACTATAACTTCTCTTGAAAGCCAGGGTGATTAGCAGCAGTCTCCGTAAAATTGATATTCGGGGCTTAATCAGAAAGCCCTATATTACTTGATAATGATACGTATACTTGTGTGAAATCTCATTTTATAATAATATCAATTAAACTCTCATTTGCATCAACATCAAGTTTTTTGCATCGTTGTAAACAAAGAGATATAATTAAAACGAAATAAAATGTAAGCATAAATATCTGGGATCAAGTTTTTGGCGCCGTTGCCGGGGATCGCAACAGTTGATCTTGACTTTTAGAAGGATTTTGGTTGAAGTATTTAGTCTTAGACTTGGAAAATTGTAGTGTCGTAAAAGCTATTTTATGTGAAAAAGTGTTTTTTGTATGAAAACGTGTTGTAAAGAAACTATTTGTGTGAAAACCAAGGTGTTTGTGAAAATGTTTTCTTATGTTGAAAATATTTTTTATTTAATGGTCAATGTATTGTATGTTGTGTTATGTATGCAAACTAAAGGATCTGCAGGACTTGTACCTTATGATCCTGAGTTAGAAAAAATAAAAAAATAAAATAATAAAAAAGGACTTGAAAAATTAGAAATGAAAATGGAAAACATTCAAAATAATAACTTGGAAAATCATCATTAATCATTGAAGGATTATGTAAATCCTACGATACGTGAATTTCACTCAAGTATACATAACCCTGTCGTAGAAGCTGACTCGTTTAAACTAAATCTAGAGATTATCCAACTGGTGTTGAACAATCAGTTTGGGGGAACTCTTTTTGTGGATCCCTATTTACACTTATCATATTTTCTAGAACTTTGTGCTACATTTCGTTATAACGGCAAGTCAGACGAAGTTGTTGGACTAAGGTTTTTTCCTTTCTCACTAAGGGATAAGGCTAAATTTATACTCATTAACACCTGGCTCTATTAAAAATTGGGAGGAGTTAATTCAGAAATTCCTAGCTAAGTATTTTCCACCTTCAAGGACTACTAAACTTAGAAATGATATTACCTCATTTTGTCAGTATGAAGGGGAATCAATATACGAAGCCTGGGAAAGATTTAAGGAACCCCTAAAAACGTGTCCACACCATGCTCTTCCTAATTGGTTAATCATTCAAACTTTTTACAATGGGTTAGTAGGATCCCATAGGTTCATAATTGACGTTGTTGCTGGTGGATCGTTAATGTCAAAACCAAATGATGAAGCATGTTCTTTAATTAACGAAATGACTAAAAATGAATTTCAATGGACCTCTACAAGGTTAAATCCTAGAAAGGTAACCAGTGTTCATGATACACATGCGATTGCGATTCTTGCATCTCAGGTTGTTGCAATATCAAGGAAGTTGGACCAATTTGGAATGAACCAGCCACAATTTACTCCAGTAAGTGAGGAAAGTTCATTAGGGCTTATGATTGATTCTAACTTATCATATGAGACTTTAAAGACCATAAAAAAACCGTATTCTAACTTTTAGAACCCAGGTTGGAAGAATCATCTTAATTTTAACAGGAATCATACTACTGGGGGTGGAAACTAACAATGGGAAAATAATCATGCAATTCCTAATGGAATTTGGAATAAACAAGGGAATCCAAACTATAGACCTTCATATCCACTGGACTCTAACAATGATCAACAATTTGAGGATAAGAAGATGTCTATATAAGAAGTGGTATTGCAAATGGGAAACTAGATGCAAAGTCAAAATGTTGCGATCATAACATACAAAATCAACTGGGACAAATTGCTAATTCACTTAGCAATACACCCCAAGGAACACTTCCTGGCAACATTGAGATCAACCCTAAAAGGAACAATAATGAACAAGTAGAAGCTATCTGATTAATAAGTGGAAGAAAGAAAGAGGATATGGTTAGAAAAGAGAAAGAAATTGTGAGAGAAACAAAGGAAACTAAAAGAACTGAAGAACATGTTTCTAAGGATATGAGAAAATTAATTTCTCCAACTAAAATAAATTTAGAAAGACCACCACCTCCATTTCCTCAAAGACTTAGACAATATTAGTTGGATAAACAATTTTCAAAATTCCTGAAAGTACTTACGAATTTAACGATAAATATTCCTTTCACTGAAGTTTTGGAACAGATGTCAAATTATGCAAAGTTTATGAAGGAGATATTAAATAAGAAAATGCAACTTGGGGATTACTAGAAAGTTGCACTAAGTGAAGAATGCAGTGCTATACTTCAGAAAAAGCTTCCTCAGAAACCTAAAAATCCTTGTAGCTTTACAATTCCTGTTGTAATTAGAGAAAAATTTTGTGGAAAAGCTTTATGTGATTTAAGAGTGAGCATTATTGTGATGCCTCTATCTATTTTTAAAAGGTTAGGTTTAGCTGATATTTATCCCACTACCGTAACCCTTCAGTTAGCTGATCGATCTATCATTTATCCAAAAAGGGTTTTAGAAGATGTGCTTGTTAAAGTTTATAATTTTATCTTTCCTTTGGACTTTGATGTATTAGATATGGAGGAAGATAAAGATAATCCAATTATTTTGGGGAGAACTTTCCTTGTTACTGGACAAGCTATGATAGATGTGCAAGAAGAAGAGTTAACTATGAATATTAATGACCAGGAAGTAACTTTTGATGTATTAAAGATTCTGAAATATCTAACTGATAGAAAATATGATGATTGTTTTTGGATGGATGAAATTGATTATCTTATTAAAGACCTTTTCCAAGTGATTTTTGAGAGTAAGTTAACAGATGAGATCGAAATGGACATTCATGATGAGTTGAAAGCATTATTTAAAGAAGATTGTATGTATGTTCAGGAGAGGTGTAAAATGATGGACGTTATCGAAAATAGTAAACTTTTAATTCCATCTGTTGAAAAATCTCATGAACCTAAGATGAATGTACCCCCATACAATTTTAAAGCCTACCTATTTAGGGAATTCATCTACACCACCAGTCTTTATATCTTCAGATTTGACTCAATCACAAGAAGAACTTAAATTGAATGATGAACATGATAAAGTTATCAAATTAAAACTTGGAAGAGAATTTGAGGTTATATTTCAAAAGAACTTTGAATTGAGAAAAGAGGATAAGGATTTTGAAAGACCATTAGAAGATAACATGAGATAGAAGAATATCCTAGAAGAATTTGATCCAGAATCTGAATTACTAGAGAGAATCTGATCCAGAATTTGAGAGATCTTTAAGTATCTTATAGAGATCTATTTCTTATAAGTTTCAAGGAAGATATTAATATGAAAATTGAGAAAATTATTAGAAGAATATTGGATCTAGAAAGAAATATGTGGAACAATGATATGAATCAATCTGAAAAGGAAGAGATGAAAGAAAAATTACAATTTAAGGGAATCCCTAGATTTGAAAAAGATTGGACGATTGATCAAGGATTAATTAAATGGAATTTTGATCCAGGAGGAATCATTTGTTGGGCTGATGATGTTAAACCTAGTGCTCTTTACGAGAGGTAACCCATAGTTATCGATGTGGTTTAGTTTGCTTGAGAGTTATGATTGTTAGTGTTGTATTGTGTTTGCTTTAGTATGGATTGATCAGATTGGTTGATGTTTGATGGATGTTTGGATTGTTAGTGGTTTGGGTTAATGTTGTGAGGTTATGTCGTGGTCTTGACCAAATTTGTTTATGACTTCTGGTACTAGCTGGCTAACGAGTCTGTTATGATTTAGTTTTTGGAGCTGAGCATTACCTTGAAGCATGTAGAGTTTGGACTTGGACCACTCCATGTCAACTCTATTACTTGCTTTATCCGACTTTGTCTTTGCTGAGTATGGTCATAAACTTACTTAGTGAACAACATCTGGATAAAATGCACTACTTTTATTTGCCAAATTGTGTATACCTTAAAGTAAACCTGAAATTGGAAACACGTGAGTTTTTATAATAGAGGAATTTGGTCCAAGGGAGATAACCATATAAAAAATTTTATAATACACCCATGTTATTAGTGTAGTTTCTTCCGTTAGAAATTGAAAGTAAGGAGTGGAAATGTGAGTAGAAAGGAGATCAAATTAACCTCAGTTATTGTTTGTTTATGAAAACTGTGAATCTATGTGTTAGAGTTTGTGTGTCTATGTTTGTGAGTTAAGTTGAATGAGTCATTGGACACAACAAAACTTATTTTAATATTTTAAACTTAGCATTCAGCAATTCCTTTAAGAATTTCAAAATGTGTTCCCGTTTAATCTTCACTTTGTACCTATTCTATAATTTAAAATTCCATTATAGTGTTATGTCAAGCATGTTTAGGCTAGATTTAATTTTTACGGATAGTCTCTACCATGTGTTATTTGTTGATATTTTTGTAGGATGTGTAGTAAATTGTAAAAGTGATCTTTTCCTGCCACATATTTTTGTACTTCATTGTTACACAAGTTTGAGCTTAAGTTTGGGGGGGAAAGAAAAAATGTTTCAAATTTAAACCTTACTTGTTTTCAAAAATATTACAAATAAACTTGTATTTTATTTCTAATGATTATTGTTATGTGGATTCATCTTAAGAATGTTAGAACTTTAAGTATAGAAATGGAGTAGAAAAACTTAGTTGATATTTGTAGTGAAAAGGGTGAACCTAGAGTTAAAGATATTTAGTGGAGAACATGGGAAAATGAATAACTATCTTTAGTAAGAAGAACTGTATTTTTGGAAAATTAAGAATTCTTAGAATTTTTATTTTCAAAGATTTAAGGCACTTTTAGAAAGTAATTAAAAAAATATATATGTATATCTTTTTAAGTAAAGGAAAGTAATAAGTTTTAACTTTAAAGGAGGATAGTGGAATTCAAAATCATTTAAGGACTTCTCCACATATAGTAATCCTCACATATAAAAAAATTTTAAAGAAAGAAGAAAAGAGCAAAAAAAATGGATAAAAAAGATCCTGAAAAAAAAATGTGAGGAGAAGCTTGAGGAGAGATCCTAATCAAAAATTGGTTTCACTTGAGTCTTTATATAGTAAAGAACTTAGAACAATCCTAAGCTTAATTTTTATACATATATTAGTTAAATTATTTTTAAGAGAGTTCTTAAGTCGAGAAAGTAAAGTTCATAGGATCCGATGTTTAAAAAATGTGCATATTTTTCTGAATTAGATAGGAAAACAAAATCCTAAGTTTGATGATAAATATTTTAGAACCTAGGCTAGTCTAAATCACTAGAAGGTATTCTAAGTTGAAATATCACATCTTTAGAGCAAAATTTTAACAATTTTAAAGGGTTACCCATTAACTATAATCTATAAAAAAATTATTTTAAAAGTGTAGTATTACTTGAGGACAAGTAATGTTCAAGTTTGGGGGATTTTGATCAACCTAAAAATGTAATATTTTTTATGTCATATTTTATAATGATATTACACTTTAAAGGTATGTTTTCTTATTTTTTTGGTTCTAGGTACATCAAATTGAAGAATTTCGAGTGATTTTAGAAGATTTTTGGTTGATTATAAGGAGTTATTATGGAAGGGATGTGTCTCTTGAAGTGAAAAGGCGCTTAAGGCACCCTTTGGATGATTCGTTGAATGTGGACTCTTTTTTAAGAGACACTTAAGCATCTCATGGAAAATTATAATTAATGCTTGCAAACTCTTGAAGAATAATATTTAGAGAAGGGAGAGGTACTATTAGAAGAGGAGAAGAAAGCCGAGAAAAAGAAGACTTGGGCGTGAGCCCTAAGTGGGGCGACAAGGTGAGAGAGAAAGAGAGTGTGAAAATTTATTCTTTTCTTTTCAATTTTTTATGGGAGAGGATTGTCAGGAGATTGCTTTCGCTATATAAGGAGAGTTTGATTTCCATCAAAGATAAGTATTCTCATTGTATTTTGATTTGAATCTAGTACTTTGTTTGTGTGGTTTCAAAGACTTGTTCGATGAAAAGTTCTTGTTGTTTCTCCATGTGTAGTGAGTAGTTTTTATTACTCTTGCTCTTACAATGAATTATTATGAATGTGTAGGATATAGAATTGAGTAGAGTGAGAATATATTATTACTTTTTTACTTTATTCTTCATTTACATGTAAACTTGATCAACTTGCATGTTAAAATCTGTTGTGAGAACATGTAAGAACCAATGCGATATTGTCTCAGTCAACTATTGGTAAAAATCACATGAGATTATATGGGTGAGAATGTAGACCATATAATTTAGTGCAAATAAATAGGGAGATATGCATATTTAAGAGGTGTAGAATTAGAGAACTTGGGGTGACAGACTAAAGGCCCTAATTTGGTTTGATGTGAAAAGTTTAGTTATGAGATGTTAGCCCTCAGGTGGAGGGAGAAGAGGGAACTCTAGAGTGAGAGCTAGTATCTTTCCTGCCTAACCCATCTACAAGATTTCAAATCATCAAATTAACCTATGTTCTTTATAGAACCAAGTAAGGGTAAATAATATAATTGCTCCTATTTGTCACAATCTCTCTCGCTACTTGTTTTACTTTTACACATTTCACTAATTTCATTGCATGAGGAAGAGTACTTTTAATATGTTAAACTCCACTTTTTTATTTTCACTCAGTGTTTTAGTTTAGAAGTAGTAATGTAGTAATAATTTTAGGATTTAATTAAAACCAAACTATTATCTACTTTCCATGCTAGGGCGTGCTATTATAGACTAGAACTTCTCTTAAAAGTCAGTGTGATTAATCGCGATCTCCGTGGGATCAATATTTGGAGCTTAATCAGAAAGCCCTATATTACTTGATAATGATACGTATACTTGCGTAAAATCCCATTTTATAATAATTCAATTAAACTCTCATTTGCATCGACATCAAGTTTTTGACGTTGTTGTAAAGAAAGAGATATAATTAAAAGGAAATAAAACGTAAGCATAAATATATGGGATCAAGTTTATAATTAAAAGGAAATAAAACGAAAGCATAAATATCTAAGATCACTCAACTAAACTCATGATTAGTCCTAATACACTTGGATGGGGACTAGACCACACTAATCAAGTTGACCCCTCTTCAGTCCAAGCCACGTTGGTGAATGAACCCAACCCAAAAAGCATGACTTGACCCAAGTCCCCACAAAATCCACTTAACCCTCATACCACATTGATCGAACCCTTTACACATGGAAACACCGAATTGACTTCACCAATATCAAGCCCAAACCTCTCTGAACCAGATGGTGATTATCCCCCAGCTGACTGCCACCTTGGTCTTTAAAAACACAAACTTGAGGGGAGCCACCATGGTGAGCACTATAAATTATGCCCATCCAATGTGGTTAACTCCCATTGTATTGCAGCCCTCTTCTTCCCTTCACCTAGGCAGTACTTTCCACCCACTGGCTAGCCCAATTGAAGCACCTTCTCCTCCCACCTATTGGCCAAAAGTGTTTGTTGCCCAAACTAAGGAAAAAATTTGCCAAATTACTTTGAGAGCTTCCTACACTTGCCCTAAGCTCAATCCCACCATTTTTAGCCATCAAAACCTATAGAAATCCCTAATTTTACCATTGAAATCCAAGGGATTTCTCCTACTTGGAATCAAACTCCATAAAACTCTTAATTGAGCCTTCCAAAAGCTTCCTCATAGCCTAAAATCACTTTCTCAATCAGAAACCCGTCATTCTGAGCCCTCAAACCAATCTCAAGGCCAAATCTAATCCAACCTTTTACTAAGGTCATACATAGGCCTAATCACCATTCAAAGCAACACATCGAGAATGTTTGCGGAACCAAGGTGAAGCTCTAGAAAAAGCCCAATCAAGGCCTCGCCTCTTGGGCAATGGTATAACCCGAAATTCCTAACTTTTGCCTTGATTTGGACTTTTGTGAAAGAAATTTACAGTTCATGCTCAACTAGTCGTATAGATGTGTTCGTCTCACTTAGAAAAGGTGAAGGAACAAGCCTCATGTAATTTGGTTCAGTATCGAGTGAGACCTAAGGTATGGAAGTTGAACGGTTCTCAGGTTAGGGTGCGATGAGGAAAATAAATAGATGTCGTTCATTTGTCCATGTATCGATTGAACGGTGGAGATCAGGTAATACACACGATGGTACGTAAACTGTGGGTTGACAAGATGGTTGAAGGGGAAAGCGCGGTGAATCAAGAAACAATGCATAGTTTTTCGAATGGTTTGAGGCTGACACATAAAAATCTTAAATAATTACAGAAACTTTAAAAATACATATCATGGTGTAGAAAAATCTTAAAAATAAAATAAAGATACCCCAATGCTCAGTGATCATAGGAGAATAATGTTGACTAAAATAAAAAAATTTTTGCCTTATATTTATATTTAAATTAATTAAATACAATAAAACTAGTTTAAATCATAAATAATTAAATATTAATCACAATAATGTGAAACTTTTAGGGCATACTCTTCATGTGCTTAGGAGTATTCTCTGATTTTTTTAAAGTCAGAGAACACTACTAACATTAAAAGCCCTAATTTTTAATATAAATTATATTTATTTTAATTAGAAAAATTAAAAAAATAAAAATATAAACAAGAAAAATACAAAGTTGGGTTTGTTGAGTTCCCTGGAGTCAGATGGTCACAAGAGAAATAAAAATGGAATTTAAATGTAAAAATACATTTTCTAAATATTTTTCCATTTTAAAAATTAATAAAATAGAAAAATAGAAAATAATTCAAAAATTCACCAAAATGTCCCAAATTGAATAAAATGACCTTAGAAAGCTTATGTGAAAATATAGATCATAAAAATTTATTTTCAATACAAAAATGTATTTTCTAAGTAAATAAGAATTTTAGCTTAAAATATTTTTTAAAAATAAAGTAAAAATTAGAAAAATTATGAAAATTGGTCTAGATTGTTACTTGTTATCAGAGGCACTTAGGAAAAATAAAATTCAAGTTAAAATAAAAAGTTAATTTTTAGGCATTTTTCTAATTTAGAAATAATTCAAAATAACAAAAAATCACAAAATATAAATATATTTCAAAATGTCATAAATCTCACCATATTATATAGAACAACTAAAAGATATTATTATAAATTTTTAAAGTGTAAAAATATATTTTTAAGTATTTAAATGCATGTTTCCCCATTTTTTATGTAAAAGAATTAAAAAAAATAAAATTAAAATCATAAAAATATGAAATTCATTTCTCTGAGTCATCTAAAGTCAGGGATATCACTAAAAAGAATATAAAAATAAATTTTTGAAATAAAATATATTTTCAATTTATTTATTCATTAAAATCAATTAAAAATTATAAAAATTTAAATATCCTTTAAAGTTCATAAAAAATATTCTAAGTGGTCCTCTAACCTAAGTGAACCTCTTAAAAATTTTCTAAGAACATAAAGAATTTTTTAGTTAATTAAATTATTAACATTAGAAATTACTACTTTTTGACTGATATAATTATTAAATAGTAACTAAAAAAATCAAAAAATATAAGTTCTTCTTCGATGTGTAAATTGACCCAAATTGTAAAGTCTTAAAGTCCTTGGAACTAAATAGAAGGAATTGAGAAGTAAATAACCTAGGGGTAAAATGGTAATTTTAAAATTTCATACCTTGATTAAGATTAGGTTAAACAAGAGGCTAAAAGGGTAATATTAATCATAAATAACTCTCTAGGTTGTTTGTAACACAAAGGATTAAAGGGTACCAATTCACTTCAATTTCTAGGAAAAAGGTAAAATTGTAATTAATCAAATTATTATGTTCTGGAAGATAATTAAGTGGTTTGGAATATAATTAAGTTTGGATGATCCCAATGTGAGTGGCATGACTTAGGAAGACAACAATTCATTAATTTTAGGCCCTAAATTAACGGTTAAATGATAAACTAATCTTTCAATAAGAATCAAACATATTTCATAAAACTTCTCAAAATTACAAATTTACTCTTAAATGATCTAAGAGCTTGGTAGTGAACTAGGACTTGATCTAAAATCATTTAAAGATGTTTAGGAAAAAGATCATAACTAATCATAAACACCTTCAAAACACTACAAGCTTAAGCTCAATTGAAAATGGTATAAAAGTCATTAATGACCAAGTTACCTCTAAGGGTACTTACACACTTAGCCCTTATGTATGACATAAAACATATGACTAATAAACCTACTCATGTGTTAGTTAAAACATTGAAGTTCAATGAGTACGAGTTAAAACATCACAACTAAGTTTTGATTTAACTAAGTTTGATTAATTCAATGATGTGATAAGTTCAAATGAACTAGAAATGATACAAAAGATTCTAAAGTTGCTTAGGGTTATGCACTGAACACCTTTGCAATATTTTAGATATTTTAAAGTACCTTTGACCTTATTTATTTTATTTAAGAAAATCATCCTCGAAATTCATAGGGATCCATAAAGATATGATTTGCGACCCGTTAATTCACAATAACATACCCTACTCTACTTATCCAACATTAAAGCCCAAAGCTCAAGGGTTTGAGTCTTAGATAAGGTATTTAGATTATTGTGACAAACTGGGAATATTTGTTTATTCCACGTATAGATCGGTAAGGTTTATCTAAATTGGAGGACTAGGTGGCAAGGGCGATGACGATAATACTTATGTGTGCTAAGAGTTGGGCATTAGAATAGTATCTCCTACCTCAATGACCTTCAGGGAGAGGATAGGATTGATGATACTCTGCACCAATTTTAGGTGAGAATGTTGCCTCTAGTTTTGTTTGGCTGCAGGGAGTTCTAATCTGATCAGGGTGATTAGCATGTGGAATATTTAATTTTATCAAAACATATACATATATATGTATAACTTAACAAAAATATATTTTCCTGTGACAATACTATTTTTGACTGTTAAGTAAACTTTACATGCATGAAAATTTTAAAGAATTATTTAAACCCTCTAAAGCCCATTTGTTAATCACTTTGATCAAGGCAAGAAATTTCCCTCCATAGTTTGCTTGGTTGGTAGCTCTTATACAAGGTTGAGATTATAAAGCACGCAACCCAGCTCTAAAACTCTACCTTTACCAAATTCTTACGCTCAGCTCCGGTCTTTTATATGTGAATTTATGTTTTAGTTTACTCATCTTTGTTTTCTTGTGACATATTTTGTTTTGTTCATCCATGTTTTTCTTGCAACCTGTTTTTTTTCTCCCCATAATGGAGTCCTTGCAAATTATTTAAATTTTCAACATGTTGTTATACTATGTTTTTTGTACTAATTTTTCTTGTAGCGGTAGCAAAGGCTGAGGTACGCAAGTTTATGTTTTGCCATATTTTTTTTACTATACCTCTTCTAATGTTATTGTCACTTCTTTAGGATAAGGAACATTAATCTGGTTGTTTAGGATGGATCACTATCACTTGAACAAAATACTTCCTCTTTAATTTTAATAATAATAAGATTAATTGGCTCAACAATAATCAAAATTAAAACATGGCATAAAACTCTAAACATGGAATCACCATCAGCAAGGAGCTTAGAGAAAACTTCTTGTGCAGCACGACGTGGAGCTTGGATCAGGCTACAGGAGGATCTACTTCGGTTAATCCATTTCTTAGAATTAAACAACAGACCATAAGATTTCGAGGTAGTTCATCTAGCACTATGTAAGTCCTTAATTTATCTTTAGGCTCCTGCACAATCATGTTGTGCAAATAAGTCCTAACTCCTTTTGGATTTTGAGGTTATCGTTCGATACAACGTAAACACTCATATCTTTCTAGGCTATTTGCATGATCAGTATCATGTAAATGTAAGCCCTAAATAATAAAATTGACAAAATTAAAACATTAAATAATATCATCTTTAAAACTAAAGCTGGATAGTAAAATTGTTTAGGGATTCACCAAGGCTTGACTGAGGATCTCCGACGTCACCTACTTTTCACTCCTTTGATTATGAAAATACTTGTTCATAATTTTTATTTCGAAAATAATAGTTCCTATTTGGTTGTTTCTGATGCACCAAAAATATATATTATTTTTGCTATATAATTTTACCCATTTTTGGTGATATTACACTTTAAAGAAAGGTATTTTTCATGATTTGTTACAGGTATGATGATTTTAGGTGATTGGAGTGAAAATAAGCGAAAAGGAATGAAATCAGAGTGAAAAGGAGCAAAAGAAGGAAAATAGCTTCTGGCACCGCCGGCACCATTTTCTCGAGAGCTCCAGAATTAAATTGGGCGATAGAGCGCCGTCGATGCCCAATGTTAGTGCAATTCAAATTTGAAGATTTTTGGCAAATTTTTGAAGGGATTCTTAAGAAAACTTTTGGGATTTCGTTTCTAACTTATAAGTAACAGTTTTTAGACGAAAATAGTGTGGTTTTGTGTGTGTTTGAGTGTGTTCTGAAGTTCTAGAGAGGGAGAGTGTGTGTTGAGTGTTAGGGTTTAGAAGAGTGAGTGTAGAAGTGAGAATTTGAGAGGGATTCATCTCTAAGGAGTGAAGGAGAAGGAGTAAAGTGAGAGATTGCTTCTTCCTTTCCATTTAATGAGGAAATTGAGTGTTGCAAAGAAGAGAGAAAAGAATTCAAAGAAATTTCAAGGGATTTGCATTGGGGAAGAGAAAGAGATAAGTTGTATTTTCTTTTGTGGTTTGTATGACTTTTGTTTTATATATATAATCCATGTTTTATTGTGTCTTCTCCATGAATTCTAAGCAGTCTCTTTTGTCTTTCTTCTTGCAAAGAGATGTGATGATGTGATGATGTGGATTACAAGTGCTTTTAAAGTAATGAAGAAATTGTGATGGTTTTTCATTTCGAACTTAATTTACCTTTCAATCTGGCCAATTGAATTGTTAAAATCTGTTGTTGAACATTAAATCTGAAAGGATTTAGTGTCCTACAACAATAATGAAGAATCCATTCAATATCCATGGATGAATTGCGTAGTTCATGGGAATTGAGTGTAAATAAGTAAGGAAACGTGTTTTGATGGACTTCAAATTGGAGGTTTTTGGGTGACAGGCTGAGATCCCCAATTTGGTCCTAGGATTAGTAACTAAACTCGATGGTGAGCCTTCAGTTGAAGGGTGAGTGGGAGCTCCATAGTGACAACCTATATCCTCCCAGCCTAGCCTTAGATTTAGTAACTGAACATAGGATATGTCAATGTTCTTTTCATGCTTGGAAGAGGGGGTACACTTTTAAGGGTAAAGAAACATTTATGCTTCTATTTGGCACAATACCATAAATAATCATTCCATATCATTCACACATCATTACTCGTTGCAAGAGGAAAGATACTTTTCATATATATCAAAACCTTTCAAATACATAGCTTAGTGTATGTTTGTTAGTTAATTTTGTTTTAAAGATATTAGAAGTAATTGTAGTTTGCTTAATTATTACTGTTTTCTGCATCTTGTTAGTAGAAGAAAACATTAAACTTTAATTACAATTTAAGTATTGGATTTTAGTATTACGTTATCTATTGTACGAATCATTACTTCCCTGTGGGATCGATAACCAGGACTCCATCAGAGCCTTGTATTACTTGATACGATACGTATACTTGCGTTGAATTTTTGGACTTTATAAAATCATTATTAAATATATAAATTTGAGTTCATAAGTTCTTGCAATATTAAAAGTCCGCGGTTATGTTTTTGGTGTCGTTGCGGGGAGGTATAAATGGTATCTATTCATAATATAGTAACTGAAAACCTTTACTTTGTAGTGTGTAATTGTGTGTTTGTTTACTTTTTATAATATTTGTATGATTTTATATGTGTAGTAGTGGATCTATAGGTTTAGTACCTTACGATTCGGAGTTAGAGCGTACTATTAGAAAAATTAGAAAAGAACAAAAATAAAATGAAAATTTTTGCGAAATGGTGAATAATCAAGTTCATCAGAGAAATGATATTAAAAATTTGCCAAGACCTTTAAAAGATTATGCTAACCCAACAACAGATGAAATTCATATAACGATTCAAAATTCTGATGTTGCTGCTCATTCATTTGAACTTAAACCTGTTATTATCCAAATGGTACAAAATAATCAATTTGGATAAACACATAATGAGGATCAAAATTTACATCTCGCTAGTTTTCTAGAACTGTGTGCTACTTTTAAATATGACGGAGTGTCGAATAATGCTGTCAGACTTATACTTTTTCCATTTTTGTTAAGGGATAAAGCTAAGGTGTGGTTAAAGTTGTTAGCACCTGCATCTATTAGAACTTAGGGAGAACTTTCTCAAAAGTTTCTATCAAAATATTTTCCTCCATCAAAGACTGCTAAGCTAAGAAATGATATCACATATTTTAGTCAGTTTGAAGGGGAATCATTATATGATGCTTTGGAAAGATTTAAAGATCTTCTTAGGAAGTGCCCGCATCATGCTTTACCAGATTGGTTAATAATTCAAAAATTTTATAATGGATTAGTAGGATCATTGAGATCAATTATAGATGTTGTTGCTAGTGGATTGTTAATGTCAGAACCTTTTGATGAAGAATACACATTAATTGAAGAAATGGCTACTAATAATTTTCAATGGCCCTCTGAACGGGTAAATTCTAAGATAATAGCTAGTGTTCATGATTCAGATATGATGACTATGATAGTTTCCCAAATTTCAACCCTTTCTAAGAAAATAGATCAATATGGAATGAATTATTCTCAACCACCCCAACTGTTAGAGGCAAATTCATTTGGACAGATAACAGAATCTCAAACACCTTACAAGACCTTGAATGCTATTAATAGACCTAAGAATCCTTAATCGAATTATTATAATCCTGGTTGGAAGAATTGCTCAAATTTCAAATGGAACAATAACAATGCCAATGTTAACCCACAATGGGGGAACAGTTCTATAAATCTAGTTGGAAATTCAAACAATCAAGGAAATACTAATTTTAAACCCTATTATCCTCCTGGATTCAATAGCAACCTGCAATTTAAGGATAAGAAGTTGTCTACTGAAGAAATGATTATTAATATGGAAAATCAATGACAAGCTCAAGGTGTTGCAATGAAAAATATTGAAAATCAATTGGGGCATATTTTCACTGCACTTAATAATAGACCTTCTGAAACACTTCCAAGCAATGTTGAGATCTATCCAACAGATCAAAACAAGGAATAACTTAAGGCTATTCAATTAAGGAGTGGAAAGGATTTGGAGACAAAAGTACAAAAAGAAGTTGAAATAGAAAAGGAGAAGGTGGATATTGAAAAAGGTTCAAACAAGATTTATCCATACTTGGATTATCCTCTTGAACCAATGAAGATTACTGTTGACAAACCACCGCCTCCATTTCCTCAAAGATTGAAGAAACAAAACAGGGATAACGGATTTGGAAAAATAATGGAGATCCTTAAGAAATTAATGATAAATATTCGTTTTGTTGAAGCATTAGAACAAATGCCTGACTATGCTAAGTTTATGAAGGATATTATTAAGAAGAAAAGAAAGCTCACAGATCATGAAACTGTTGCACTTAGCAGAGAGTGTGGTGCAATTATTCAGAAGAAGCTTCTGAAAAAATTAAAAGATCCTGGTAGTTCTACTATCCTGTGTGCTATAGATGAAAATCTTTTCGGGAGAGCCTTATGTGATCTAGGAGCTAGTAGTAATCTTATGCCTTTATCAACTTTCAAAAGGTTGGGAATAGGAGAAATTTCTCCTACATCTGTGACTCTTCAGTTGGTCGATCGTTCCATTACTTACCCTAAAGGAGTGGTGGAAGATGTGTTAGTGAAAGTGGATAAATTTATCTTTCTTGTGGATTTTATTGTACTTAATATGGAGGGAGATAAAGAAATTCCAATCATTTTAGGAAGACCATTCCTTGCTACTGGGAGAGCAGTGATTGATGTTCAAAAAGGAGAATTAACTATAAGAGTTGATGATCAAGAGGTGACCTTTAATATTTTGAAATCTATGAAGTATCCCTCACTGGAAAAAGATAATGAATGTTTTAGGATAAAGGTCTGTGAATATTTAAGAAACAATCATTTTGAAAATATATTTGAAAAAGAAGTAGAGTATGAAATATGTTTGAAGAAGGAAATGACTATAGGAAATTAAATGAATGTAATGAAATTATACCCACAATACAAGTTAATGGATGGCGAATTTTTATTAACTATAGGAAACTAAATGTCACCACCCGAAAAGATCACTTTCCTCTTCCTTTTCTCGATTAAATGTTTGATAGACTTACTGTACACAAGTACAATTGCTTTCTGGATGGATATACTGGTTACCATCAAATACTTATTGCTCCTGAGGATCAAGAAAAGACAACATTTACTAGCCGTTACGGAACCTTTGCTTTTCGAAGAATGCCTTTTGGACTGTGTAATGCACCTGCAATATTTCATAGATGTATGATGTCTATCTTCAGCAGTATGATAGATAATGTAATAAAAATTTTCATGGATGATTTCTCTGTATTAGGGACTTCATTTTAAATATGTTTGGAAAACTTAGCAAAAGTTTTGGAGCTTTGTGAGAAAACAAATTTAGTTTTGAATTGGAAGAAATGTTAATTTATGGTTGCAAGAGGAATTGTGCTTGGGCATAAAATTTCTGAACATGGTATGGAGGTCGACCCTGCTAAAATTAGAGTGATTGAGAAATTGCCACTACCCACTACCGAGAGAGAGGTGAGGAGTTTCTTAGGATATGCTGGATTTTACAGGCGATATATTAAAGATTTTTCTAAAATTACCAAACCTTTGTGCTGACTTCTAGAAAATGATAGAAAGTTTGATTTTAATGATGAATGTTTGTATGCTTTCAAATTATTAAAAGAGAAATTAATCACTGCACCTATAATTGTTTCACCAGACTGGAAGAAACAATTTGAACTTATGTGTGATGCTAGTGATTATGCGATCGGAGTAGCATTAGGGAAAAGGCATGATAAAGTTTTCAAAGTCATTTACTATGCTAGTAAAACTCTTAATGAAGCTCAAATTAATTATACCACCGCTGAAAGAGGCTATAGTATTTGCTTTTGAAAATTTTAGACCTTATTTAATTGGAGCTAAAAGTATTGTGCATACAGACCATTCAACTATCAAATATTTAATGCAAAAGAAGGATGTCAAGCATATACTGATTAGATGGATACTTCTTCTGCAAGAATTTGATTTTGTAATAGTTGATAGGAAGGGATCTGATAACCAAATAGCTGATCATTTGTTGAGATTAGAGTTTGATAAATTATCTGAATTTGAGAAGGAAGTTACATAAACTTTTCCCGATGAACAACTTTATACTGTTATGGGAAGAAATTTGTCTTGGTATGCTGATATTGCGAATTATATTATGAGTGATATTGTACCACCTGATTTAACAAGACAACAACAAAAGAAGTTTAAATATGATGAAAGATTTTATTTTTGGGATGAGCCCTATCTATATAAATAGTGTAAGGATTTGATTATTAGAAGATATGTGCCACAGGAAGAAACTAATTTAATTATTCAACAATGTCATAATTCTGCATTTGGAGGTCATTTCGGTGTTGATAAAACTGCTTTCAAGAATTTACAATCTGGATTTTATTGGCCTACTCTTTTTAAGGATGTATAAAAATATATTAAATCATGTGACTGATGTCATACTGTAGGTAATATCTCTAGAAGAAATGAAATGCCTCTAAACTATAATTTAGAAGTTGAAATTTTTAATGTTTTGGGATTAGATTTATGAGACCATTTACTTCTTCAATTGAAAATTTATATATACTGGTTGTCATTGATTATGTCTCGAAATGAATTGAAGCTATTGCTTTACCTAGAAGTGATGTTTGGAGTGTTTCAAAATTTTCAAAGAGAAACATATTTATGAGACATGGAATTCCGAGAGTGATTATAACTGATGGTGGATTCCATTTCAGTAATAATCAAATTAAGAGATTGATTGAGAAGTATAAGATTATTCATGGAATCTTAATTACTTATCATCCCCAGACTAGTGGTTTAGCAGAAGTGTCTAATCGTGAAATTAAAAGAATTTTGGAGAAAATTATGGATAATCATAAATTAGATTGGTCTACTCGATTAGATACTGTGTTATGGGCTTATAGGACTGCTTTTAAGACCCCTATTGGAATGTCTCCTTATAGACTGTTTGGTAAAAAATATCATTTACCGGTTGAATTGGAGCACAAAGCATATTAGGCGATAAAAGAGTTGAATTTTGATTTGAAAAATGCTGGAGAGAAAAGATTTATGCAATTGAATGTATTGGAAGAAATTAGAAATGCATCTTATCACAATGATAGGATTTATAAAGAGAAAATGAAATTATGGCATGATCGGAAGATATTCAAAAAGAAACTTAAAAATGGACAAAAAGTTTTATTATACAACATAAGATTAAAATTATTTCGTGGAAAGCTCAAGTCTAGATGGTTGGGACCTTTTACAGTTGTAAAAGTTCATTCTTTTTTAGTTGTTGATATTGAGGATCCTGATACTGGAAAGATTTTCAAGGTTAATGGGCATCGATTAAAGCCTTACTTTGACGGATTTCAACTTAATTTCAAAGAGGTTTTAATGTTAAGTCGTCTCTATTAACTGAATGGTTTGTCGGCTGACGATGTTAAACCAAGCGCTTTATGGGAGGCAACCCATATGTATCTTTGTTTTGTGTTTGCTTGATTGTTGTAGTTGTGCTTTTAGATAGTAATTTTGGAATCCTAATCGATCCTAAATACCTTTAAAAATTGATAAATATTGGATCAAATTGAGATATTGGAATATTTTGAGTCAAACGAAGTGTGGTGAGATTTTTTACCACTGGCACTGCCGGCGCCCAATTACAGAGAAGTTTTGCTGAATTTCAGGTTTGAGCGCCGCCGGCACCCTATTGAGCGCTGTCGGTGTCCAAAACCTGTTGATAGTTTTTGGAGTTTCAAAATGCGATTTTTGGCGGTTTTGAGCGGGATCTTCTTCCTTATAACTCCCTAAACTCCAATTTAAACTTCCAAACTCTAGAAAAATGAAAACTACCTTGCCCAATTCGTATCTCATGGATTCTTACTCCGTTAAAACCCCACGTTTCACATTTTCAATTGAATGAGGTTTATCAGTTTCGAGGCGCAGCGATTATTCAACAAGGTGATGATGAAGAGGAGGATTATCAATGAAAGAGGCTTTATAAATCGAGGTATGGATAATCCTACTACCAGAGTTGAAGAGATAATAAAGGAAAGATGTTGAGAAGTGCTATGTTACACTACCGCTGCCGTAGGCATTCCGGTTGTGAAGGAATTTTATGCAAATCTTCACGGGATCAACCAAGGATTCATCTTTGTGTGAGATAGGTTTATGCAATTCACTCTTGCGAGAATTAATGATCTCTTTATGATTGAGAATGTACCTATTTTCCACTATTCCAATTTTAATGCCACAAGTGATAATATGAATGATGCGTATCATTATTTGACGGATGAGAATGAAGGCTGGGAAGTTAAAGAAAATGGATATATTAGTTTTCCTTCTACATCTTTAAATCCGGTGTCAAAGCAGTGGCATTACTTTATTTCAGCAAAGTTATTTCCAACTTTGAAAATTAGTAAAGTAACCAAGGAAAGTGTTATATTGAATTTCTGTATTCAAAATGGAAGGCCGATTGATATTGGTAATATAATTGTGAAATCAGTTTTGGGTTTGATTGTTCATGGATCTAAATATGGGCTTGAATACCCTTCCAGCATATTTTTGTTGTGTAGTCAATCACAAGTTCCATATGAGAGTTGGGAAAAGGTTCTTCTTCCCTGGAGGCCTATTGATCCAACTAATCTTTATGACTACCAAACAGTAGGAGCTGAAGGAGATATGGATCTGCTTGCTGATCAACCAACTCAGACTTCAAAACCTATTCAGCCTTACTTTCCTGAAAGTTCCAAATTGATATTGAAGAGAATCAAGTAATTGGAGAAAGAGGTACAAAATGTTATGAATTCCATCAATAATATTTCTGATTTATTTGATCACATAGACTGGAGGATGAAGGAACAATTTGATCACGCTGGTCGGATTGAGATGGGCCTGATTAATCTAATGAAGAAGAATGTTGTGATTGTTGAGGATTCATATGATGAATTCCCATTTCGTCCCTTCTACAATTTGTTCGTGCTTTAGCAATCTATTGGAGATATCAGAGAGGAAGAAAGTTCTGAGACCGATGAGAAGTGATTATTGGATTCTGTTTATGTTTGGTGTGTGTTTGCTTTGGTTTGCTTAATTTTGTTTGGTGTGTTTAGTATTTGCTTTGCTTTGCTTTGTAGTTTGCATTTGTATTTTCTAAGCTTAATTTCATTGTGTGTGCTTAGATTTTAGTGTTTACTTATCGTAGCGTACTTGCAGCACTAACAATCTAAGAGTTGTTGGTTTAATTTGATGAACATATTAGTGTTTATGATGTAATGTGGATTTTATATATAGAAGTATGTTTTGTATTGTCTGTGTAAGAATTGTGTTAGTTTCAAATTAAAAGTAATTATTATTTTATTTCTTTTCAAAATTCAGATTTTTAAGTTTAGTTAAATTTCTACTAAATGCAAATAAGCAACAATAAAGTAAAATGTTAATGCAAGTATAAATAAAACAACTTTCTCCTTTTTCAACTAATCCAAGATTTTTTAGAATAATTATCATTCGTTGAGAACTTTAAATTATGATATTGCGCCAATAGAAGCATTCATATTCTTTACCTTCGCTCAATAGTATAAAGAACATTGGCTAATCTATAGATCGGTTCAGGATGTATTATTATTAGAATGGTTAATCTAGGCTCACACTTCTAGATGTCCAAAGGTGGCTATGGTCGGCCCTACTAGTGATCCGTTTCCTTTCTATAAACCAAATTATTAGAATTTAGTTTGTCATTCTAAAAACTAATCAATTCCACACCCAATAAATAATATCTCCCTATTTATTTGCACTTCACCTTGAATAACCCGCATATAGCCTTCGATTACACAAGGATTCATGTGATATCTACTAATTAAGAACTCATCTCTGGATAGGTCTCAGAATTCTTCAACAGGTTTTAACAATTCAAATGGCCAGTTTAAAAAGTAAATTATGATCAGGTATTAATATCATCACAATAATTAAAAATTTAAAGTGAAGTTCTCTAACAAAATTAAATTATCTTATTATCTCTACATAGTTGAAAGGAGAAAGAAAACTAACTACTCAGAACACATTGAATTCACACAATAAAACATATTTATAAAACTTTGAACCAAGTAAGAAATACTTATCTGGAATGTTCCTTCAAGTGATCCGCTAACTCCTACTGACTCCAATCCAAAATGAAAGACTTCAACAACACCAACTCTTACAAACTCACACTTACTACTCCAGGAATTGATTAGTAACACTCAAAATAACTAAAATAAACTCACTAATTACTTATGAAGGTGGCTCCCTAAAATTATTTTCAAGCGTGAGAGAACTCTAGGGTGCTTGGGGGCACTTTTCTCTGTAGAATTGACTCCTATTTATAGAGCATCGAAAATGACCAGGGGTTGCTTAAGGCACATCTTCAAACTTCTTCCTAATACAATGTATCTTCTAGAAAGTAACTGTGTCGCTTAGGCGCTGGAATCTGGCGCTGAACTTCGTGACCAAGTCTTCGCACCTCTTCACTTTGGATCTCACCTCTTCATGATTAAAATTGTTTTCCCATGTCGAGATGCATTATATCACATGTCCTATGTATTAGGAGTAACTTCCAGTCTTCTAGAAGGTCTGATAACAGCTTAACACCATTAAAATAACTGCCTAAAGTTGTCAAAAATCTTAACTGCTTCAGTATCGAACTGGCGCGTAGGCGCTGGATTCTGGCGCCTAGGCGCCTGACCTAAAATTTTAGCAACATTGCTTTTTAGCTCTATTTTTGTTAATTTTTGCGCCTTTTTCCTTCTTGAACTCATTTTTATCACCTACATCCAAAAGCATAAAAATACCTTTCATTAAAGCATAATATCCTTATAAATTGAATCATAAATAAGGCATAAAAATAGGTACTTTTTAAAGTGGATCAAATTCCCCCAAACATAAACATTACTTGTCCTTTAGTAACTCTTTTAATTACATAAAATGTATAACATTTGGAATAATGTTTAAATATTTCAGATTCTTTGTAATTTTTTGTTTTATAAATGCTTTAGCAAATCTTTAACCAAATTTCACTAATTAAGTTTAATTTTAAGAATTTAAAGAATATTTAACTACCAAATCATAAGACTTTCCATTTTTTTCATTTATTTCGAGAATAACTACAATTTATTATATTAAGGCCACATAGAATATTTACAAGAAAAAGAATTTCACGAAAAATTTTTTTAGTAAAAATATTTGTACATAAAAATTTAGTTTAAATGTAATTAGTTTTCTTCTTATAAGATAATTCAAGTGAAGTCAATTTTTTATTAGGCTTTCCTCAAGCTTCTCCTCACATTTCTCATTTTTTTTGTTTTTTAAGGATATTTTTTTATCCTCCATTTTTTTAAATTTGTGAGGATTACTATATCTGGATAACCTGTTAATGATTTTGAACTTCACTATCCTTAACTTATATTTAAAACTTATACATTTTCACTTAATAAATATGATATTCTTAATAAGTATTTTTCATGAATTATTTCAATTTTTTATTTTTCAAGTAATAATCTTGATTCCTTAGTATTTCAAAAATACAATTCTCTTTAATATAAATAGGAAAAATTTTAATCTTATTATTCTTTAAGTTAAATAATTATATTCTTAAAATAAATCAAAATTATTGAAATTTTAGTTAAATCTACTAAATTATTTATAAATTCAAAAATTTAAGTAATCATAAATAGATTTTTCATTTCTTATGTTATGTTAATATTTTTTTAAAGAAAATATTAGTACATTGAGAACAAGTAATATTTAATATTTGAAAATGTTTTCCCTTCCCCCAAACTTTAGCTTTAGTATAAAAATGAATCATAAAATTTTCTAAAGCATGAGAGAAAGAATAAAATAGGAATTTATCTAGGTAAAATGATGATGTAGTAAGGAAAAACTCATTTCTACTTCTACACATGCTTTAATATGTATATAACAGAAATGATTAAGCATATATAGAAAAGATTGTAGAGCAGAAGTTAATTTCTACAATTTTTTTTATTTAAAACATGCATAATTACTAACTATTCAGGAATACTAAACAGTAGGTTAAAACAGAAACAAAAATTTATCATAGAAAATAAAAATTCATCCATACTTCAGTCTTTAATACATAACATAATAGATGATCTAGAACATTTTAAACATCAAAAGTCCACACAAAGTTAATTAAAAAATCATCACTAACAAATAACAACAAAATCAGACTCATCAGTACTAACATACTAGAAATCAAACTACTAATCATGATATTAAAAATAGAATCAATACAACTCAGGAGGTAAATCAAACTACTAATCACTAGTTGTAGCCTCATCGTCATCGTCATCAAATGAAAATTCTACATCCTTCGGATCTACATAAGGTGAAAATCTAGGATAGGTAAGGAACTGAACATCATGATCACCCTTCAGGAATCTAACAAAAGACTCAGAATACTCAGCATCATAATCACTCTTTCTTTGGGTGTACTCAGAAAGATGATTGATCTTCTTATCGATCGTATCTACTCTACAATGAAATAGAAATAACTCATTCTGTTACTCCATAAACTTATCATGCATAGATTCCCAGAAACTAGATGGTGGCTCAGCAGCAGAAGTAGAGGGTCCAGAAGTAGAAAGTCTACTAGAAGTAGGTAATGAACTAGAAGGTGCGGTAGAACTCTTACCTCGGAGTTGATCATAGATACTAACACTTTCTCGTCCAATGGACTTCATAGAATTAAGCTTATCCTCTGAAAACTCAGCAACAACTCCAGCATTCTCACAAAGAGAATAAATCAAAGATAGAAATCCCAGTCCCATAGAAGTGTTAGAACAAGCAGTGGCCTCTATAGAATCATAAATGATACTCCCAACATCAATCGGCTTCCTCTTCTGTATGCAGTAGTTGAGGATAGCTCTGTCCTTGGTAACCTCACTCAAATGGTTGGATGGAAGGAGGCGAGCAGAAATAAAGTAATGACATGCCTTAGAAACACCATTTAGCTTAGAAAATGAAAATTTTACCCGTTTTCCATTACTGATCTTCCAAGCTCCAGTACCATCAGTCAAATAAGCAATAATCATCTCCAGATCTCTCTCAGATGGAGATAATCCAGAGTAATAGCACTCGATGTTAGGTGGCAGGCCGTAGAAAATGTTGATTTGCTCTGGAGTAAATCTGACTCCAATTCCTCTTACGAAGATCTCGTACTCTTTGGCATTCAAGAAATTTGCATAAAACTCCCTAACGACAGGGATAACAACAACAGCAGTGAAATAACAGAATTGTTGCCAGTTGAGTGCAACGATCGTATCTTCAATCCTTCCTCCAGGATTGTAAAAACTTTATTCTGAGATAAAATTTCTTGTCATAGGAAAATCTTGTAACAAAAATGTGTCGCGGTAGTGACAAAATTGCTACGATTAAAATTTTCCCATTCCTTTCCTCGCTTAGATTTAGGTGCCATCTAAACGTGAAATAAAAATGTAAAATAAATTTATAGGATCAAAGGAAATGAACTAATTTAAGCTTTTCAAACTTGAAAGAGCTTAAAAATCCATGGATTTAACTCTAAAAATCAATTTTTTTCTTAAAATTTCGGTTCACTTCAAAGAGAGCAAAATCCATGGTGAAATTCAAAAATAAATAGTTTAGAAGGTAGATTTGACCTTGAAATGAAGAAATCAAGTGATTCCAAGCTCAAACACTTAAAAATTCGGCCTCAAAATGGATCCTAAGGCTCTATTTTTGTGAAAACGGGAAGAACAGGAAGCTTAGGCATCGAAAATGGCATTAGAGGGTTTAAGAAGATGACGTTTTTGGTTCAAGACGAACCGGCACTTAGGCGTCGAATTCTGGCGCCTAGGCGCCAGACTCACCTTTCCAAAAATTTGATTTAAAATTTATATTTTCCACCAAAACATAACAAATTCAACTTCTAATTACTCACATGACAGTATTACTCTAATTTCTAACTTCCAAACATTTCCACAATCAATTAAAATAATAAATTAGATCCACGTTTCAAACTAAAGATATATCCAAACTCTTCAATTCATTTCATATTTTTCATTCCAAGCTCCATAAATTCCAGAAAAAGACTATAACAAGGTTCATCATTCTATAAACAACACAAATAACATTAATTCAAAGTAAATTCTCAATCCAACAACACACATTGAACAATAAAAGCAAACACACAATCTAAACATTCGACTCACTAAAGATTGATTCAATCACACTTAGAATACATAAAAGATTTATTCAACACCGAACTTTAATTTCCATCCCTCTCGCAATGAAGTTCGCTAGGCACGCATGGATAGAAAACAAACGCCCTTGGAAATTCCAAAGTCGTCTTCTCATCAATCCACTTGTTCTTCTCATACATTGCTACTTGAGCATCTTGATAGGCCGCCATATGATCAAACTGAAGTTTCGTCTGCCATTCCAAATGCTCAATTTGATGATACATCTCATGCAGACGATTCCCAATGCTTTGAAGTTCCGCCTCAATCTTTTCTAAACGACTAAATAACCTCTCCATACTAACTACAATAAAACCATTAAAATAAGGTTGAGGATCTTTGGAAGATTTGTCTCTTGCCTCATTGCCATGATTTCCTCTCTTCATTGCTTCCAAACTTCACTTTTCTCCTCCAAAATGAATTGTTCTGGTCGAAAATAGGGTTGCTTATGGATTGGGGACTAAGATAGAGCAATTTATAGGGAGATTTCATGTGAAAAATTGAATTTTTTTTGTTTTTACACGATCTGTAACTGGGGCGCTTAGGCGTCGAAATCTGCCGCCTAGGCACCGGAACATCGATACCATTGGTTATACTGAAGCTTAGGCGCCGATTTTGGGCACCTAGGCCCTGGAACCACGTCCGACTCCGTTTCGCCTATCATCAATTTTACAAAGTTTCAGTCTTAAAAATAGTTCTATTAAAAGGGTGTGATCAACACACAAACATCGATAAAGATAAATTCAAATCATAAACAATCACAATGATATTATGTGGGTTGACTCCCACAAAGCACTTGGTTTAATGTCGTCAGCCCGACCTAATCAGTTGTATTAATCAGGTAGACTTAGTTCATAAGCCTCTTTGTAATTTGGTTTCATTTCTCCCATATAAGGCTTCAGTCATTGTCCGTTAACTTTAAATATTTTTTCAGTCTTGGGATCTTTAATATCCACAGCTCCATAAGGGTATACTTTTTCAATTATAAATGGTCCCATCCATTTAGATCTTAATTTTCTAGGAAAAAGTTTTAAACGAGCATTAAATAATAATAATATTTCTTGTCCAGGCTCAAATATTTTCCTTGAAATCTTTTTATCATGCAATTTCTTCATTATTTCCTTATAAATCTTTGCATTTTCATAAGACTCATTTCTTATCTCTTCTATTTCATTTAGTTGTAACAGTCGTTTCTCTCCTGCAGCAATCAAATCATAATTGAATTCCCTTATCGCCGGGTAAGCTTTATGTTCCATTTCAACAGGTAAGTAACAATGTTTACCATAAATTAACCGATAAGGTGACATTTCGATAGGTGTCTTATAAGCTGTTCTATAAGCCCATAATGCAGAATCAAGTCTATCAACCCAGTCAGTTCTTTTAGGATTAACAGTCTTCTCCAATATTCTTTTAATTTTATTATTTGATACTTCAGCTATTCCACTTGTTTGTGGGTGATAAGCAGTTGCAGTTCTATGTTTAATTCCGAATTTTCCAGTAATGATTGAATTCTTACATTTCTGAAATAACTTCCCTCTATGTGATAATTACCCTTGGCATTCCAAATCTTATAAAAATCATCTTCTTTAAAAATTTTGAAACACTTTTGGAATCACAGTTAGGTAAAGCTACAGCTTCAATCCACTTTGAAACATAATCAACTGCTAATAAAATATAAATCTTTCTAGATGATGGTACAAAAGGTCTCATAAAGTCTAAACCCCATTCTTTGACATCGATCACAAGTTTTCACATAATGTCCAACATCCTTGAATAATGTAGGCCAATAAAATCCAGAATTTAAAATTTTAAAGCAGTTTTATCCACTCCAAAGTGTCCTCCAAATTCAGAATCATGACATTTTTGAATAATTGCAAAAGTTTCTTCATAAGGTACACATCTTCGAATCACAGAATCTCTGCCTATTTTAAATAAATTAGGATCTTCCCAAATATATGATTTAGAATCATTCTTGAATTTCTTCATATATTTGTTATTCAATACATATGGTAAAATATTGCTAACCAAATAGTTAATTATATCTGCATACCAAGACATTTGTAATCCTTGAATAACATATAATTGTTCATCAGGGAATTTCTCATTTATGTTTTCTTCATAAATCTTCTCACTATTATTTTTAATTCTTGATAAATGATCAACAATTTGGTTGTCAGCTCCTTTCTGTCCACTATTTGAAAATCAAATTCTTGTAAAAGTAAAACCCATATGATCAATCTAGGTTTAGCATCCTTTTTAAACATTAAATACTTAATAGTAGAATGATAACTATGTAAAATACATTTTGTCCCAAGAAGATAAGGTCTAAATTTATCAAAGGCATATATTATTGCTAAAAGCTCTTTCTCAGTAGTGGTGTAATTTATTTGAGTTTCATTTAGAGTTTTGCTAGCATAATATATAACTTTGAAAATTTTCTCATATTTTTGTCCCAATATAGCTCAAATTGCATAATCACTTGCATCACACATTAATTCAAAAGGTTTACTCCAATCAGGTGCAACAATGACAGGTGCAGTGATTAATTTTTCTTTTAGAATATTGAACGCATTCAGACAATCTTCATTAAATTCAAGCTTAGCTATTTGTGAAATTTTATATCTAAGTACAATTCCTACTGTGACCATAAATTGACATTTTTCCCAATTTAGAACCAAATTTGTTTCTTCACATCTTTTTCAGAACTTTCGTTATATTTTCCAAGCAAGACTCAAAAGAAGTTCCAAATACTGAAAAATCTTCCATAAATACTTCAATTCCTTTATCAATTAAATCACATAATATTGAAATCATACATCTTTGAAAAGTTGCATGTGCATTACTTAAACCGAAAGGCATTCTTCTAAAGTTAAATGTTCCATAAGGACTTGTAAATGTTGTTTTCTCTTGGTCCTCAGGAGCAATAGGTAATTGATGATATCCAGAATATTCATCCAAAAAACAGAAATATGAGTGTCCAGCTAATTTATCCAGCATTTGATCCAAGAAAGGAAAAGGAAAACGATCCTTTCTAGTGGCATTGTTTAATTTTTGATAATCAATGCAAATTCGTCATCTAGTAACTTGTCTTGTAGGGATTAATTCATTTTTATCATTAATAATCACAGTTACTCTTCCTTTCTCTGGAACACAATGAATAGGACTTACCCATTGACTATCCAAAATATTATAAATAATTTTAGCATCTAACCATTTCAAAATCTCTTTTTAACAACCTCTTTCATAATTGGGTTCAATCTTCTTTGAAATTCAATAGTGGGTTTACAATTTTCTTCCATTAAAATCTTATGCATACAGATTGAAGGGCTTATTCATTTTATATTTGCAATAGTCCAACCAAAAGCTTTCTTATAATTCTTCATAACTCATATTAATTTTTCTTCTTGATCTTTGCTTAGTTCTGAAGATATAATCACAGGTAAAGTTAATGAATTTCCAAGAAATGCATATTTTAAATGTGCAGGTGACATTTTTAATTTCAGTTCAGGGGCTTTTTCAACTGAGGGTTAAAATATATCATTTTTAGTTGTGTCTAAAATTTCTCAATTATCATGAATATAATGAGTTTCTTTAGATAAATTTTCTTCATTCACTTTTTCAATTTCTTTAGTTAATCACTCGTTATTTATTATGAATTCATCATTTTTTCTTCAGAAATGACCTTACATTTTTCTTGATAGTGATTTTCAATTATATAATCAAAAATATCCATCCGATAGCATTTTTTTGTGAGGATACCTCATTGATTTCAGAACATTGAATATTATCTCTTGATCATTAACTCTCATTGTTAATTCTCCTTTTTGCACATCAATCATAGCACGTCGGGTAGCTAGAAAAGGTCTCCCTAAAATAACAAGTATTTCTTCTTCTTCTTCCATATCCAGTACAATGAAATCCACAGGGAAGATAAACTTATCTACCTTAACAAGAACATCCTCTACAACTACTTTAGGAAAACTAATCGATCAATCAGCTAACTGAAGGATTACAGTGGTGGGAGAAATCTCTCCTAAATCTGACCTTCGAAAGATAGAAAATGACATGAGATTAATACTTGCCCCTAAATCACATAAGCCTTTTCCACAAAATTTTTCTCCAATAGCACATCGTATAGTGAAACTTTCAGGATCTTTAAGTTTTTGAGGTAATTTCTTTTGAATTATTACACTACATTCTTCACTTAATGCAACAATATCATAAGCTTTAAATTTCCTTTTCTTGTATAAAATATCCTTCATAAATTTTGCATAGCTCGACATTTGTTCCATGGCTTCAGCAAAAGGAATGTTGATGGTAAGTTTCTTAAAAAATTTAAAGAACTTAGAAAATTGATGGTCAAGTTTCTGCTGTTTTAGTCTTTAAGGAAAAAGTGGTGGTGGTCTTTCAACTTCCACTTCAATAGGAGTTTCAGTCTGATTTTTACTTGGAGAAAGAGTTTCTTTAGATTTTTCAATCTCTTCAACTTCTCTCTCTTTTTCAATTTCATTCTGAATTTTCTCTTTTAATTTCTTTCTACTTCTAAGTTGTACAGCTTTTGCTTATTTATGGTCTTTTCCAGTTTCTTTTGGATTAATTTCGATGTTGCTAGGCAGTGTTTCTTGAGGACTATAATTAATAAAATTAGCAATTTGACCCATCTAATTCCCAATATTTCGAATAATAGTGTTTTGACTTTGTAACTGATTACCTAGTTGCAAGATTAATTTTTCTATAGATAACTTTTTTTGTTGATTGTTAAAACCAGGAGGATCAGTTGGTCTAAAGTTTGAATTTCCTTGATTGTTCCAATTTCTAGTTGGATTAACTTAATTATTACTCCATTGTTGATGTCCATTATTCTAATTAAAATTAGGGTTATTTTTCCAACCTGAATTATAATAATTCGAATAAAGGTTATTAGTTTTACTAGCAATAGCTTGCAAAGTTTCTATTGTTTGAGAATCATCAGTATTTGCAGAATTATCATTACTTACATGCGACGTGTTAATAGCAAAATTATCCAATTTCTTAGATATCGCAACCACTTGTGAAGCGAAAATAGAAAAGGCTTCATTATCTTGAATACTTGCCACTCTTTTAGGATAAACTCTTTCAGAAGGCCATTGAAAATTATTATTAGTCATTTCTTCAATTAAAGTATAAGCTTCATCAAATGTCTTAGCCATTAAAGAACCACCAGCAGCAGCATCTATAATAAATCTAAGTGATCCAATAAGTCTGTTATAAAATGTTTGAATAATTAACCAATCTTGTAAAGCATGATGAGGACATTTTCTTAATTGTTCTTTAAATATTTCTCATGCTTCATAAATTGTTTCTCCATCAAATTACATAAATGAAGTAATATCATTTCTTAATTTAGCAGTTTTAGAAGGAGGAAAATATTTAGCAAGGAATTTTTGTGTCGTATCTGCCCAAGTTTTAATAGAACAAGTTGCTAATGAGTTAAGCCACATCTTTGCTTTATCTTTTAAAGAAAAAGGAAAGAGTCTCAGCCTAATAGCATCATCAGAAATATTATTATATTTAAAGGTAGCACAAAGTTCTATGAAACCAGCAAGGTGTAAATTTGGATCCTCATTTGGTGTTCCTCCAAATTGATTATTTTGAACCATTTGAATAATTGAAGGTTTAAGCTCAAAAGAATTAGCATCTACAGCAGACATTCGAATACTAATATGAAGTCCATCAGCTGTAGGGTTTGCATAATCCCTTAATGATTTATAAACATTTTGTTCATTAATTTATATTGGATTTTGATTATTGTTATGTAAGTTAAGCCATTTCCTGATATTTTTTAATTTGTTTTTCTTTTCGAATTCTTTTAACAGTTCTTTCTAATTCAGAATCAAAAGGTAATAATTCTTCAGATCCAGAACTACGCATAAAAAAATCTTTTTGATATTTTTATTTTTTTGTAAATGTTTCTGTATTTTAATTTATTTATTTATTATTTTATTTTTTTATATATTTTTTAAAGAAATAAAAGTGTATATATTTTTTAATTTGAAAATTCTAGAAATTGTATTTTCACTTTCTTAATATTCTTTCTTTCACTTCTCTTCTATCTTCCCCGGCAATGGCGCCAAAAACTTGATATGCCTGACATTTACGAATGCAAGAATTTATGAATTTAAATTTAAATATTTATTATAATTTTTGTAAAACTCACAATTTCAAATGCAAGTATGTGTATCGTTTCAAGTAATACAGGGCTCTATTGGAGTCATCATTATCGATCCCACAGGGAAGATTAAGTGAAAAATAAAATTTAATAAATATATTAGATTTTCAAATTAAAAGTAATTATTATTTTTTTTCTTTTCAAAATTCAGATTTTTAAGTTTAGTTAAATTTCTACTAAATACAAATAAGCTACAATAATATAAAATGTTAATGCAAGTATAAATAAAACAACTTTCTCCTTTTTCAACTAATCCAAGATTTTTTAGAATAGTTATCATTTATTGAGAACTTGAAATTATGGTATTGCGCCAAATAGAAGCATTCATATTCTTTATCTTCGCTCGATAGTATAAAGAACATTGGCTAATCAATAGATCGATTCAGGATGTATTATTAGTAGAATGGGTTAATATAGGCTCACACTTCTAGATGTCCAAGGGTGGTTATGGTTGGCTCTACTAGTGTCTCGTTCCCTTTCTATAAACCAAATTATTAGAATTTAGTCTATCACTTTAAAAACTAATCAATTCTACGCCCAATAAACAATATCTCCCATATTATTTGCACTTCACCTTGAATAACCCGCATATAGCCTTCGATTACCTAAGAATTCATGTAATATCTACTAGTTAAGAACTCATCTCCAGATAGGTCTCATAATTCTTCAACATGTTTTAACAATTCAAATGGCCAGTTTAAAAAGTAAATTAAGATCAGGTATTAATATCATTGCAATGATTAAAAATTTAAAGTTAAGTTCTCTAACGAAATTAAATTATCTTATTATCTCTTCATAGTTGAAAGAAGAAAGAAAACTAACTACTCAGAACAATTGAATTCACACAACAAAATATATTTATAAAACTTTGAACCAAGTTACAATACTTATCTGGAATGTTCCTTCAAGTGATCCGCCGACTCCTACTGACTCCAATGCAAAATGAAAGACTTAAACAACACCAACTCTTAAAAACTCACACTTACTACTCCAGGAATTGAGTAATAACACTCAAAATAACTAAAATAAACTCTATAATTACTTAAGAAGGTGGCTCCCTAAAATTAATTTCAAGCATGAGAGAACTCTAGGGTGCTTGGGGGAACTTTTCTCTGTAGAATTGACTCCTATTTATAGTGCTTCGAAAATAACCAGAGGTTGCTTAAGGCACCTCTTCAAAATTCGTCCAAATACAATGTATCTTCTAGAAAGTAACTGTGGCGCCTAGGCGCCGGAATCTGGCACCTAGGCGCCGGACTCTGTGACAAAGTCTTCGCACCTCTTCACTTTGGATTGCACCTCTTCGCAATTAAAACTGTTTTCCCGTGTCCAGATGCATTGTATTACATGTCCTATGTATTAGGATTAATTTTCAATCTTCTAGAAGATCTGATAACTGCTTAACATCGTCAAAATAACTACCCAAAGTTGTCAAAAATCTTGACTGCTTCAGTATCAAACTAGCGCCTAGCCGCCGGATTCTGGCGCCTAGGCGCCAGACCTAAAATTTTGGCAAGTTTACTTTTTAGCTCTATTTTTGCTTCTTTTTTCTCCTTTTTCCTTCTTAAACTCTTTTTTTATCACCTACATCTAAAAATATAAAAATATATTTCATTAAAGCATAATATCCTTATAAATTGAATCTTAAATAAGGCATAAAAATAGGTACTTTTTAAAGTGGATCATCTTCTCCATGAATTCTGAGTAGTCTCCTTTGTCTTTCTTCTTAAAAAGAGATGTGATGATGTGATGATATAGATTTGAAGTGCTTTTAAAGTAATGAAGAAATTGTGATGGTTTTTCTTTTCGATCTGACTAATTGAATTATTAAAATCTGTTGTTGAACATTAACTCTGAGAGGATTTAGTGTCCTACAACAATAATGAAGAATCCATTCAATGTCCATGAATGAATTGAGTAGTTCATGGGAATTGAGTGCAAATAAATAGGGAAATGTGTTTTGATGGACTTCAAATTGGAGGTTTCAGGGTGACAGACTGAGATCCCCAATTTGGTCCTAAGATTAGTAACTAAACTCGAAGGTTAGCCTTCAGGTGAAGGGTGAGTGGGAGCTCCGTAGTGACAACCGGTATTCTCCTAGTCTAGCCTTAGATTTAGTGACGGAACTTAGTATATGTCAATGTTCTTTTCATGCTTGGAAGAGGGGGTACTCTTTTGAGGGCAAAGAAACATTTATGCTCCTATTTGACACAATACCATAAATAATCATTCCATATCATTCACACATCATATAGTCGTTGCAAGAGGAAAGATACTTTTCTTATATATCAAAACCTTTCAAATACATAGCTTAGTGTGTGTCTGTTAGTTAACATATTCTGTTTTAAAGATATTAGAAGTAATTGTAGTTTGCTTAATTGTTACTGTTTTTTGCATCTTGTTAGTAGAAGTAAACATTAAACTTTAATTTCAATTTGAGTATTGGATTTCACTATTATAAGAATCGTTACTTCCCTGTGGGATCGATAATCAGGACTCCATTAGAACACTGTATTACTTGATACGATACGTATACTTGCGTTGAATGTTTGGACTTTATAAAATCATTATTAAACATATTGAGTTCATAAGTTCTTGCAATATTAAAAGTCCGCAGTCACTTTCCCACTTGAATTTTCCACATCCGACCTTGAAACCCTAAAAGTTGAATTCTTGAAAACAAATACCTCTGATCATCATCGAGAGATTTCTTAACAGATTTCGGTCATGGTGTAATTAACTATAAGGGTTTGCCCTTACAGTAAACTTGAAACTCATGTAAAATAAATCATATATATACTTTATATTAGGTAGAGGAACTTGTAGGTCATACATAAAAGGTTCGTGCACCAAAATGGATGTTATAAGGTCTTTAGTTTATATGATCGAGCCCATTATCAAATAGTATGCTTGTCTCTCGGGATAGTGTATTTATTATAGTGTTGTGCTCCATTGTTTAAAATATTAAATGTATGGGATCTGTTCGGACTCATATATATCAAAACTAAAACACTATTTTTAAAATAAAAAAAATTACTTATATATTAAATTAAATATATTTTCAAAGCAACCGACAAATTCTGATTTTAAAACCAACACGGACATCTAAAGGCTAACAAAGAGAATGATGTGGTCAGATAGGACCCACATAAAATAGTTCGTGAATCCATCCTCACCCACTTAACATATTTTAGTGGTAAAAATTTGACTCAATACTTGACCGAAAAAAATTGGAACAAGGCCAGCCGACCCATTTTCAACAAATAACCTTTCGGCCAAGACCACCTGGACTGCCTCACAGCTGAACAACCCTCCTGCCCAAGGCCGCTCAAACTATCTCTCAACCAGACAACCCTCAAGACAAGGCCGCCCAGAGTACTAGTAGGAAGAGAGTATACCGTATGGACCCTAGCTATATATGACGTAAAATATTCATAATACCCCTTTACTGTACTTACTTTATAGGCGTACAGATGTATAACACTAGTCCTCATTCCTATAAATAGACACTAATTTCATGAATAAAGGTTATGCAATTTTACTGTTCAGAAATGTATTCCCGCTCTCTCTGTCATTCTCTCTCTTTTCTATTCGTGCTCTATACTTTAGGGGTCTCTCGGATAATTTTGGATTCAGTAGTACTTATATTATCCGGAGAGACTTTGATGCATCCTTTAGAGGATTATATAATTTGAGCAAAAGAAAGTAAGAGCAAATGTTTAAACCAAAGCTCTTGCTTATATTTATAGGGCCGAGCAGGCTGACCTGAACAAAATAGTATAACATCTATCAATACCAATGCATTTTAAATATACATTGATGAATCATTTAATACATTTAATTCTCTTCATTTTTTTTATAGCAAACCTACAAAGATATAAGAGAATCATCAAACAAAATACATACATACTCAAATACATTAATGGTAGAATACACGTCAGTATTCCCAACAAATACATGAAAAACCAAATTAAAAACAACATAAGCTCACAGGTTAACTTGGCCCACATTAAAACTTCACCAAATCAACACAATAAAGATGTTTTACTCACCAAGCAGACGACTTCATCCAATAAAGTGCAAAAAGCTGCTCAACTCCGCTGATCTTCATACTAATATTCGTCAATTCAACATCTCGTCAATTAGATCTTCATCGAGCTATACGTTTCAATCTGGAAAACAACTTCCTCAACTAAAACCTGTAACAAGCTACAAGTCATGCTACACAATTTATATATTATCTTCTTTTATGGCATTTACTTGCATACCTCATAATTTTTATATATTTACACATCTAACACCTAAACATTTATATTTACAAACATACCACTCAGATCTCTAACATGACACTAAAAAAAAAAACTTTTAAAAGTAAGATGCATCTTTTCATGCATAAATTTATGACACAAAAATGTTATAAAAGTAAATATCAAACATTGAGTGTTAGACATGGTATGTATGTAAATTTCCTTCTTTTTATGAAGCTATTTAGGTAGCATAATGAATAGCAATCCAAATCTAAAGATAAAAAATCAAAATTGGAATTCAAGTTACATAACTCGAGGTATGCAACTCTAGTATTTTATTCTCTTTATTCTTTCAATCAATAAAATCTCACAGCTTCTCTCTCTAGAATACTCTCTTTGTCCTTTTCTCTCTTCCTATTCCAAAACACAAAGTGAGAGGTGTGTGTTCAAGAAAGAATCCAACAATAAATGCATCCATTTATCTTGAAGAACTGATGTACAAAGTATACAATTGTAAAATTGATTTAAAGAAACGTCACTTCCACATAACTATAATATGTATGCATGCATAATATCTGGTCTTCAGGCGGAAGCAATACAACCGTACAGAAGTATCTTCATTCTTCATCATGTACGCAATAAGCACCAGGTGTTATTCAAAAATTCATTGAAGAAAACAAGGATCACCCATCTCAAAATTTCTATCCATCCAAAAATTGATTGTAGCCGCATTCAAAGGAATGCTCACCTGCGGTGGAACTCTTCCACAATAGTTCAAAACATAGAATTCATCCAATTATACTCACAAGCAGAGAACAACAAATTCCCAGTTAACAGTTATAAATTATTCTTCTTCTCAACAGGATCCACCAGCTCTGGTACTTTATCAAGTAAACAATTCATCAGATCAGAAAATTCAAGCTTTGATCGGTTTGTTTTACCTCCAACAACAACCGTAGTTCCATTCTGTAAGGCCCATATCTGCAAAGCATTATGATTTATTTATATGAACAGGTTGCCACAAGTTCAAATGATTTAATTCCAAAATCCAGAGTAAAGGCTTCACCTGTAAATGTGAAAGATAGCTGATGCAAGTTGTAAGCATTAGAGCACCAAATCCAACATAAACAGTAGGTACGCCCGGATCCATCTAAGATATAACAAATAAAACGTAAATAGTAAGTTTTGGATTTGAAATACTTTGTTTTGAATTACTTACCTTGAGATCTAGGCCAGTACTACCAATTGCATCTTCGATAACAATTTTCATTCCATCAATATCAATTGGAAGTTTTGAGCCAGGCCGTCGGACTCCTACAAAATTTCCCTCTTGGTCGTACAGAGCAATGGACTGTAGGTCCCGAGCAAGCATTGATCTGAGAATTACAGTGTATGATTACAAATACTTGAAAGCATTCCAAACGTTATGTAAAATGACACACCATAAAAGGAAAAATAGCACACTCACATTCCCTTAATACTGGGAGAATTAGTATGTCCAACAGGAAGGAAGGTTCCGTAAAGCTTCTTATCTCCATTTCTCTGCAATGGAGCCATAGCCAAATTGAATGGTCCTTCACCATCCTTCAAAACTTGAAGGGCTGAGAAACCCCAATCTGTTTGGTAGATTGTAATCCCTCCATACCTTAGAGGATCATTCACACTTATAGTTTTCCTCAGGAGCAAATTTCCATTAACATCCAACAATGAGATATCACTGTGAAACTGAGAAACCTATACCGACAGAAAAATCAGGCAATAAAACACATTGGTCAATTCCATTCAAAAATTAAATAAATGATAAATCTAAGTTTGAAATAGGCTAGGGAAATTTAACAAGTATGTCAGTATCATCATATATAATTCAAAAAAGCTTTGCGCCACCAGTTTCAGAATACCCAATACCAATGCTAAATACATTTCTAATAAAATAGTCTAGTTCCTTCTCTTATTTCCTTCTCTTGAAAGATGAAAGGTCTTTTGTTGCTTTAATTTTTTAGAGAAAAGTAAAATGGCATTCTCATGGTGGTTGTTTAAGAAAAACTGTAGCTGAGGTGAAAACATGAAAATCATATATGGAATTGCTTACTTCTCCACTCTCATAGTAATCCATAAAGAATTTATTGATATGAACTTCAGTGTTAAAGGCTTGTGAGGGCCTTGAAAGAAAGCCAGCAGGAGACATGACATCTGCAACAACAAAATTCAGCCCTTGAGGAACAGTCACTGAGCCACGAAAGCTTCCAGCAGCACTAAGTGTTGCTCCTGTCATAATCAATAACATAGCCAAATGTACTCCAATGGGAGCAAACCGACCAGCCATTCCCTTGAAAGCATACAATGCCGTGCCTTTCAAAAACACCTATAAAACTAAAAGCAATGATGATGATGGTCTTAAAAAAAAAAAAAAATCCAATACTAGAGCTGTGAACTAGAAGGTTAAATAAATTCAAGCAATCGGGTTGCAAGGAAATTCTGAAGAAGCTGACATCTTATAGCTTAATCTAGCAAGTAAAAACAGTTCAACAATTTAGATTTATCCTCTTGGTACACAAAGGGTCTATAAAGGAATTATAAAGCGATATAGGGCAAGCATGGATTATGCGTACAAATAAAATTCTATTGCCTATTTAGCTTCATATTTAGCCTTTAACTGCTGTTATGTTAATTGTTAGGTGCAATATTATCCTGAATCAGTTTCAAAAGCATATGGTTATTCAGTCATATCTTGTAGGTATTTCCTCTTCCTTTTTTATTCCTTATTTGCTCCGCTTCTTCAACACCTTCTTCCAGGCTTCCACATATCTCCCACAATTAATCTACACTGATTGATATCAAAGCACAACTTCAATCCAAAACAGTAAGATAATGAACTGCATTGTAATGAAGATTAATTTCAATGAATCCATCAGGTTCAAAATGGTAGTACTTCTATCTCACCATTTTTGAGCCATTGAGCACTCTGATCAATGCATCCTCCTAGCAAGCCCCAGTATGTTGCTTAGATTCCAATCTCCAGACTCCAAAATGTTTTAAAAGAATAATCAGCCGCCAAGCTCAGGAACACTTTCAAAATCAATAATCTCCCTTTCTATTCTTCTCTTCACCAACCAGCTCTCTCCCAAGCGTTTAATGTGCATGGAAATCTCAAAACGTGTAAAATATATCAACATAACCAATAGTAATTGTAATACAAGGATGGCAATGATTCAAGCTTGAGCAAATTAGACTTGGCTCAATTTCAAAATTTTCTAGTTCAGTCTTGCTCAAAATTGACTCATTCAAAATTTTAGTTCGAGCCGAACAGGGTTTACTCAACATTCCTCCAGCTCATTTAGACTAGCTTGAATGAACTGAAATTAGAAAATGCACAACAAATATAATTATATTTGCTTTTCATACAATTTTTTTTAGAGAAAAAAAAATATTAATATCTATATATTTATAAATATTTTATATAATAGGTTATTTAGAATGCTTAATGAGCAGAAATGATTAACTATAACTTTCAGACAGTCTCAAATGATTAGCACCATCCAATACTAAAAGTTAATGTACGCTCAAATATACACACAATGGAAACATTTGACGTTGTGGCCAATTTATGGACAAGCAATAAAATTGAACTGCATATTGGACATGAGAATATATTTTTGAGAAAGTTATGGCACAATTTGCAACTATAGTGTGATTAATCGTGGTTTTTATTGACAATGGTCATAGAACTAGGAATTATTCAGCAATATTGTTTTGTTATGCCAGGACCAAACTAAATAAGACTATTGAAACCAAAGATGCACCAATGAACACATGCCCGCATAAAGAAATACAGTAGACTACTAAACATTCCGCAAATAGAGACTCAAGTTTTATATATAAACAGAATATCTTGTGGACCTATATCTAGCGCAAGTCTAAAGTAGACAGTCATACTCAAAAGGATCTGACTTTTCTCAATTTAAAACACAGACAGCCTCACAAATAAAGAGACGAGTCACTTTATCTAAGATAGAAGGGTATATTGCATCAAATGTTTACATTAGGAATTGAAATGTTCTTATAGCATATTCATTTACCTCATATCCAGCACCCATCAAAATAACACCCAGATCTTGAATGGATGCATGTGGAAGAGAATCAGAAAACTCTTGTTTATTAATAGCCTCAGCGGAGTGGATGAAAGACCATCTGCCAGCATATAAAATTTCAGCTTAATAAAAAATAAATAAATTTATTGAATGGAATGTTCAAGCGACTCCAGAGGTAACAAACCTTCTAGCAACTTTAACAATAGGGATCTGAGTAGTGTATGTACAAGACATGAGTGATGCTGCGAGAAGAGCCAACATGCCTAAGAAAATAGGGGATGTAAACATGTGGTCAAAACCAAGGCTAAGAACCCATCTCCAAGTTACAAACCCAAATACAGGATTATCCTCTGGAAACTTCTGGAGATAGAAATCATGTGCCTCCCCTTGATCAATTGCAGTAGCTATGAACATATGAAGGAAAAACAAGCTATTAGATTAATAATAAAGTAGCGGGGAGCTACATTCTAAAGTACTATGGTCATTTAAAACAACTACGTTTTATCTCTGAGGACTAAATTGTACAACAGTAGCTTGACATAACCCTTGCCAAGCTTATGAATTCAAGAAAAAAATTAAGCACTTAAAAATATATAACTAATAGATTATTTTTTATTTTTTTAGCTAATATTATTGTACAGTAACAACTTTACCTAACACCATGCGTATATACAAGTTGATGAGAAGACCGAAGTAACACGCCTTACGCTTCATATCAATGTAGAGAATCCAATAATTGTCTGCCGAATATTTTTTCACAATGAATTTATTATCAGTCTGAACATTAGACAGCTAATAAATCAGGATGATTCACAAATATGTCCACCATGCTTTCTAATCTTAGTTTTGAATCTTTTGGTTTTCTTTTAATTTTTTCATAGAATAATTGGTTTTGACAACTTAGCTCTTGCATGAGTTCTTTTTTTGTTTTTTTTAACCGTTTTCAAATAATAAAAGCATGTTTGTATAGTTAACATTAGAACCAAGAGGCGGCTAAGGGTGGCACTCACCACACAAAGTTTTACATGAATATTTAATATCATATAATACATTAAAATTTTGCCCATAAAATTTAAATATTTATTAATAATTTAATATTTTTAAAAATTTTAATTTAATAGTTATATTTAAAACAAGAACATTGTCACTGTTGGGTCCCAAATCCTGAATGTGAAGGGTGGATGGTTGTTGTTAGGCAGTCGACAATCGACAAAAAACTTTTTGTTGAAAAATTAAGACATGAATCATTTAAATCATCATATCAATGTTAGGGTGTCCCCTAAAAATGAAGCAATGTATGACTTGAGTATAGTGAAGAGTGTGCACAGAACGATGCATCGGCATGCTGGTGTAGTGCTAAATAAGCAAGGATTTTACATTACGGACAATGTAGAGAAAAAGTTAGTTCATGAAACTAATATTAAGTTGAAAACTTGGAATATGTGTACTCTCAAAAGTATATTACCGAAATTAATACATATTATGATTTTTAGAAAGATATATATCTTATGCATTCAAGATACTAAATGAGTTGGATAAATGCTAAGAAGATTAATAGCTTAAGGTTTTAAACATTTATAGTCACGTAGAAGTCATACTAGAAATAGTATAGGAATAATTATAGATAAGAGTTAGAAAAAATAATGTCATAAAAATTAATAAAAGTAGAGATAGAATTATAGCTTTTTAGATTTTTGTTGATACTAAGATTCTTAATGTTAAAAGTGTTTATGCCCCCTAAGCATGTTTAGATATGTGTATAAAACAAAAGTTTTCAAATAATCTAGAATAATTGATATAAATGATATATTTTGAAGAAAGAATTTTTATTGAAGAAGATTTAAATAGACATATCGATAGAGAATAGAAGCTTTTAAAAGTATTCATGGTGGCTATAGTTTTGGACTGACTAGTGAATAAGGTAGAACCATACTATAATTTATTTTAGCTTATAATTTTATTGTTGTTATTATTTTATTTAAGAAAAGAGATGAAAATATTATTATTTACAAGAATCAAACTAATAAAGTATAGATTAATTATTATTTTATGTTAAAAATAGATCTTTGAGATTGTAAAGATTATAAAGTCGTTTTAAGAGAAAATTTAAGTACCCAACATCGATTATTAGTTTTGGATTTTATAATAAAAGATTGTAAGATAAAAATATAAAGAAATATTGTCATAAAATTAGATGGTCACACTAAAAATACAAAAATAATAATTTTCATAAGTAAGCTTCAAGATCTTATGATTTGGGATGTTTATGAAAATGTTAATACTAAGCGAGATAAAACAATGAGTACTACGAAAAGTATTATAAAATATGTGCTTGGAGAATCAAATTGAAAAATTTTTATAAATAAAAAAAGTTAGCGGTTGATACGCACCCATGCTGCAACACAAAGGTGACTCACACAAGCACACGTGTCATATCAGTAATATCAAAATTAGAGTCCAGAGTGTCGATCCCATATAGAATGAGATGATTATTACTAGAAAGTTCTAGCCTACAGATTTTAGTCTAAGCTTGAAAATTGGATTTTATTAAAGTCTTACAAAAGCAATCCTAACGTATCAAACGTAAATTGAAAGGTGTCAAATACTATAGTGGTTCTTACTTGAAATGTAAGTAGATTTCATAGAATTAAGAATTGCAAGTAGAAAAGCCTATTGACAAATATGAACAACATTTCTCTTTACCCCCTCCCAGTGGCATAAAGAAGCTTGGTTAGAAATGACTTTATTTTCATAAATCCCATAGCTAACCCATCATTGCAAATTTCCCTAACATTTGCACCTCCCTATATGATATATTCATATTCCTATAAGTTAATGTGATTAACCTTTGATTCCACCATAATCTTTCACAAGACATATATTTCACAATATATTTTAACAAATCACTTTGACAGAATGAAATATAAATTAAGTTCTGATGGTTAATCATCACCAAATATATTAAGTAAATTACTTAGCAATTCTAATTCATTGCATCCGACATAATCATCTCAAGGAAGAATAAAAAGCCTACTCAAGAAGCATGCTTAAAATATTAACAAGAATCATCGAGTCAAAGAGAATTCCACTATCAATGCTTTACAATTAAAAGACAATAAAAGTACAACAAATGACTTAGCTTTCGCTCTTTTACAATGACTAGTAAATGAATTAGCAATAAGCTCCCTGACTCCCTAAATCTCTACTACTGTCGCACTGCTCCTCTTCTCTGCTCAGGAAGAAGATTTGGACTCCAGCAAGGAACATAAACCACCAAGTATCAACCCAGCATCAATCTCTTCTAGCCCTGCAATTCTCTCCTAGTTATAGTCCTCTTTCCTGGCTTCCACGATCTCCCTAAGCCTCTGCATGATCTCCCATGTTTCAGAGTACCGAACGACTGCGACAGCAAGTTACAGTTGCTAGAGCCTAGGAGCCTAGGGGCTGGTGCCTAAACGCCAAGCTCTCTATCTGTGGACAGAGTAACGGGCTCCTAAGCGCTCAAGGGTTGGTTGCTAAATGAGTTCGCAATCTACCCCTGTTAGTTCTCTATAATTCTAATGGCAACACCCAAACATTGTAATTGACCCTCATATCCAATACAACTTCCCCCCAAGACAAATTCTTCTCATTATATTGTTGGTTTGAGTTAAATCTAGGAGAATAAGGTCTTAAGTTAGTACTACCCTGATTATTCCAATTTCTAAGAGGATTTGATTGATTATTCTCACATTGTCGATTTCTCACCCATTGATTATCATTCCAATTAAAATTAGGGTAGTTCTTCCAATTTTGATTATAAAAATTGGAATATATGTTATTCGTCCTATTGTTCATCGCATTTAGGGTCTCAAGTAGCAATGCATTTGCATCTGTCAGTTGTCCGAATGAATTTTTCTCCATTACTTGTTATCCTCGAGGATAGTTCATCCCTAACTAGTCTAGCTTTCTAACATAATAGCTACCTAAAAAGTCAAAAATAAAAGCACGTTCGTGTCATGTACACTTACAAACTTTATGGGGTTAACTCTTTCAGAGGGCAATTGAAAATTGTTGATTGTCATCTCTTCAATTAAAAAATAGGCCCCATCAAACGATTTTGACATAAGGGAATCATCAGCGACAGCACGATGATTGACCTAAGAGATCCTACTAACCCATTATAAAACGTCTAAATTATCAACCAATCGAGCAGAGTGCATAGTGGGGGCACTTCCTAAGAAGTTCCTTAAAAATTTCACAAACTTCATAAATAGATTCACCTTCATGCTGACAGAATGAAGTGATATCATTCGTAAGTTTAATAGTTTTGAAATGTGGAAAATATTTTGCTAAGAATTTTAGGGCTAAGTCACTCCACGTCCTAATGGATATCGGTGCTAACAAGTTTAAACACATTTTAGCTGTCCTTTAAAGAAAATGGGAAAATCATAAACCTAACAGCATCGTTGGAAATGCCATTATAACGAAATGTAGCATAAAGTTCTAAAAAGCTCGCTATGTGACGGTTTGGATCTTCAGACTGGGTTTTCCCATACTTGTTATTCTGCACCATTTTGGATAATAGCAGGCTTCACTTCAAAATTGTTAGCTTTTACGGTAGGGTTTGCATACTTCAATGAATTTCATCTACCGTAGAATTAGCAGTCTCCTAAAGGTCTATGTGCATCATGATGATCATGAGTTGGTCCATGGGTCTATAGGTTGTTTTGTGAATTGTTTGTCATCTCTCCTAGGTGTTCTTGAAGTCTCTTTTAATTTCTATTTTTCCTAACAGTTTTCTCTAGCTCAGAATCGTAAGATTCATCAAATAGGTCTTGCACTACATATAAACAAACTAGAGGTCCTCATATGCCTCCACACGATCTCCCATGATACAGAGTCCTAGACGACTGCAACTACAAGTTACAGGGGCAGGTGCCTAGACGCCTAGCTCTCTATCTGTGAACTGAGTAACTGGATCCAAAGTGCCCTAGGGTCTGGCGCCTAGGTAGCCATTAGCTGGTGCCTAAGCGCCAAGATCTCCGGTTTGAGCAGCAGGATCTGGTGCCTAAGCACCCAGTAGCCAAATTGCACACTTTAGCTCAATATCTCCCCCGCTTTCAACATTCGACTCCCTATTATTACCTACAAAATAAACATACTATTTTTCTCAACAGAGCAATTTCATCAATAAAATGTATAAAAATAATCCACATTACTAGTATACTTATCTGCACATCAGTGTTGGAATACTAATGTGCAAGACAAGATCAAAAATTAAAATTTTATTATAACAATTATTTTAAATGTGAGAATTGAAAAAATCTAGGGCGACCCTTATAAACTATAACAAAATAATTTGTTATACTACAAATTCAATTTTTAGTGATATTTATAACATAGTAGATATCAAAGAGGGCGAAATATGTGCAGAAAATAATGAAACAAGGAGATGAGATAAGTAAAAACTTAATTCATGTAAAATATATTAAGGATGAAAAATAAAAAAGTTGTTTCTTATATAAAGATATTCAACATAAATGGTGATATGAAATTGTGAAAATACAATCGACTTTAGTAATCTTAATATCATAAATAATTACAAGCTTTTAATTCTTACAGCCGTATTAATAAAATAAAAGCTAAGAAGTTATTAAAGAAACGAAGTATGGAAACGGTACGACCAGATGACATTCTAATAGAAGTGTGAAAAAATTTAGAAGATCTCAAAGTTTTTTGGCTTACTAAACTTTTTAATATTGTTTTAAAAACTAAAAAGAAATATAATGAGTAAAAAAGTATATTTGTTGTTATATTTAAGAACAAAGATGATGCATAAGAGTGCACAAATTATATAAGAATTAAGTTAATGTGTTATATATTAAAGTTATAGGAGAGAATAATTGACCATAAATTACAACGTAATACAAAAAATTCTCAATATTAGTATGAATTCATGATGGGCATGCCTACTATAAAAATTATTGATTTACTGAGATTGTTGATGGAGAAGAATGAAGATAATGAGGAAGATCTACATAATTTTTTGTTAATTCAGACAAAACTTATTATAAGATTTCATGAGAAGTACTTTGAACAGTTATAGAAAAAAAAGGTGTTGATATTGATTATATTCAAATCATTAAAGATATGAATACTAGAGTCGTTAATTCCGTTTGAACACAAATAGAATTGACTAGGTATTTTCCTATTTCAATTGGATTGCATCAGGGATCCGCTTTAAGGCCATATCTTTTTGCTTTAGTTGTGGATGTTCTTACTAGAATTTACAGGAGGATGTAACTGGGAGGCAACACCGTAACCCAAGCCGTCTTTCTGGACCTCCTCGGCCTAGACCGCTGGAGAGTAGCTCGACCGCCAAAAACTCTGGCCAATAAGCCTCGCTTCCACTCCTTCATGGCTTGCTCCTTCCTCGCCGCCGGCGACCCAAGTCATACATCCACTCTCCAGCAAGCCTTCGCGACACAGTCTCCATTGGAGCTAGCTGGGAGGCAGCGGAGGGATTGTGGTGTACAGAGACCGCCGAAACTCCTATTTTCCTTCTCCATCTCCTCGACAGCAGAATCTCTCTTGCTCATCGAACACCTCGCCGCTACATCTTCTCTCATCGAGAAGATATTTCGAAAGACAATGAGCTTCTCTCCAACAAAATTCATCAAAGCTCCGTCCACCAGCAAGGAGACAGCAGGATGGCTGCTTGCAGAGGACGAGTAAAGAACACGTGACCTCAACCGTCACGCATGTAAAATTTTCTGAACTCTCGTTCTTCGTTTCTAGCAAGCCTCTACGTATTGTGTTAGAAAGATTAAGTTTAGGATCTGTGTTAGAGGAAAGACACTAGGTTAGAGTGTCTTTTGTGTTGAGATACGCTATGATCCACGAGCTTTTCCACTTAGCCCTAGCTTCAAAATCCAGCAATAGTCGACATTGTACTAATCTCGTCTTTTATATCGGCTACTTCATTTGGATGGACATTTGAAGCCGATCGACTAAGAGGATAAAGACGTTCCTTTGGTCTTCATTCTCTCTATCATGGGCAGTTCTCCTCACGAGAAACCCTCTGCTTTATACCGTACAAATGAAGGTTAGGTGTTTTGTTGCCTAGCGCAAAAAGATGTTGGTACACCTCTCCATCACACGCTTACAGACCTATGTGAGATTGATAGGATAAGCATGATTTGTCAACGTGTATGTTTGTTAGGTTTCATATTTGCATGTGTTCATAGCATTTGTATGTTTTTCACGTCATTAAGCATGCCATGTGCATGTGTTGTGTCAATCAATCGGCGATCCCGGCTTGATCGATCATTTGGTCATGTGCCCGGTCGATCAAACCTGGTCGATCCAATGGGTCAATCGGCCAACCTCATTTGCATGTGGCATTTCTTACACGTGTCTTCGCATTACTTGCATGTCATTGCTAAAGTGCTTGAATTCATGCTTATTTGTGCATATAAATATTTTTTTAAATGATATGTGATATGTTAAAAAATATTACATAAAAAAATCATGTTTTGCATTTGGCATTTACTTGCACAAGGTATCTCTTCTAGCACCAACACTTGTGGTAACGCCGCACATATATACCACCATATGTGTGTAGCTCGATACTTCCATATCCTTGGTGAGTGGTGGTTAACATGTAAAGCTCATCGGTGTGTATTTCTCCTAAATAGAAATTAAGCCACATCACTTCCTATGGCATCACACTTGAATACCATAGATAATTTTATGTTGTGTAATTGACATGAGTCACGCTATATAGTCATTGAACCCATTAAGTACATAATGTGTGCGAGCATTTAAGTATACGGGCATTGCCAAATTTGAGCCATATCACATTGTGTGTGCATTGTTGTATTTATCATAAGCCATGTCATCATGATGAACATGTGTGTTTGCATTCCTCATCTCACATCGAGTGTATTTATCACTTGAATAAGTTGTTTTAGTCACCTCTCGAGCGAGGTGTAATTCCTATTTGAGGTGTCCTGCACCCGATGCACCTAGCTTTTGTATGTCATATAAGTGTGGCATTCTTGTTTTTACATTTGCATGATGATTAGTATGCTTTTTGGTGTAAGTTGTGATCGTTCGTACCCCGATCGAGTGATCATGACGTGTTGAGTCATTTGCATGTTGCATGTGCATAACCTGTGTCTTGGTGATAAATCATATTAATTAGATGAGTGACTCGTTATTGGTAAAAATACTTTAACGAATTTTGCTCCCGAGTTTATCTTGACGAACAATGCAAGTTATTGCATTTGTAACTACCACGTGTATGACTGTGCTAATATTTCAATGGCTCTATCATATGTCACCTCACATATTACGGACTTTTATTTAATAATTTATTATTTTTTTAAAACTATGCAATTAGCAAAGCTAGACTATATATGAGGCCAAACCTTTTAAAGTTCCTTTGGGTGATTTACATTAGATCCCTCGGATCCTTAGAACAGGGTCGGTGTCAGCGACCCCATTGAAGACATACTTAAACTCTACCTTGCACTTTACACACATGTATGTGATTAGGACATTTTGCTATTGATGCTTATTAGACTAGGGCTAGGGTATAGTTAAGATTTTACATTTCTGACTATAAATCCTTGTTTTGCACCGTAGTCAGACATTTTTGTGTTGCCATTTTTGTGTTGCCTGTGTGAGAATGTGCAGTTACATACTTAGGGGCAGTTTTCTTGCAAAAACCATGTCCAAAATAAAAAAGAAAGAGCAAAATAATGGTTTAAAGATTAACACTTATGCAAGTGCTGCTAAGCTCTCCTAAAAGACTAACACTTCTGCAGGTGCTGCTAAGCTCTCCTCTCGCCGGCATAGCTCATTATGTGTTGCGTGTAAATAACCCGTACTAACTCTTCTTTTTGTAGGTCCAGTCTTTCTCGTAGACTTTATCATGTAATTCTTGTTTAGAGTCCATAGAGAGTCTGTATTAGAAATAAAATGCGAGCACGGCTTCTGAGACGCTTGATGCACCGAGCCACATGAAGTGGACTAAAAGCAGTTGCTCGTGTACTGTACCTTAAGTCTAAATTTTTTATTTTTGTATAGAATTATGACTAGACATGTATAAGCAGACTACAACCATTTTTCTTGTTTTTGGGATAAATTGCTGACCTAAACAACACCTAACATATTATGTATTTATTCATTTGTGGCTTGTTTACATTGTGCAACTTCATTACTTCCCTCTTTCTTCATTTGCGGTTTGTCTGGGTTCAACGTGAATGAAATTTAGGCTCATTAAGGACCCAAAATTATCTTTTCAAAAATCCTAATAACAAAAAAATCAATATTAATAAAAAATTTATGATTAAAATTTTTCTATTTTAAAATAAAAATTTTATTTTGTCTTTAATTTTTTGCACGGCCTTCGAGCATGTTTTAAGATGGGTTGCATAGCATAAACATATCCTTAGCATCCCAAATAAGGCCTCCACGCTTAAGCTTATTTGTCAATAATTGCATCATTTTGCATGTCCCAAGGGGAAGCACTCGTGCTTCCTCAATTGACTGAACAAGCATATGTTTTCTACTTGGGAGGTTTTCTAGCAGGACTAAGGTGTTAGGGTCATCCCCGTGGGGAATAAGTCCTTTCTGAGAGCGTCTTCGTCTTTGTAGCTGGATCTCCCTTGTCTTTTTTTTTTAGTGGCTTTCTTGCCATTTCAGCTGGTATAAGTCTCACCTTTACATACTCCACCTACAGAAGGTCATAGGATTTAAAGTTTCTTTCTATTGACGTTACGGCTACTAGGATTACCTTGGATGATGCAATTTATGTATTATTGATAACAGATCTCTGGTCGGGCTGGATCGAACACCTTCACGACCAAATAAACTTAAGGTCTTCATAGCTTGGGATGACAAATCCATCGTATCTTGGCCAACTATCTCTACCTATATAGGGATTCCTCCACTTTCTGCTGACACGTTCTTTTGAGCCATATCGATCCTTTGAAATTTCATCTAGATCATCTCGTGAACCTCGTTTGTCGATAGACCGCAACCAATAATAGATACAGTGATTCTCCATCTACCATATGGCCCGACATGCTTAACCTAGTTTCATTTACCTACTTAGAGATTCCTCCTTTTTTATGTTAACACCTCCTTTTGAGCCATAGCGATCCTTTGAAATTTTGTCGAGGTCATCTCTTGGGCCTCGTTTGTCGATAAATCGCCGCCCGTAATGGATATAGTGATTCGCTCTCTACCCTATGGCCCAAAATGGCTTTGGTGCATCAGGATTCTCCCGCTTGAGATAGCATATAAATCCTTTGGTTTTCCACTAAAAGGATATCACATTTATGTAAACAATGTTTTTTTATCGAAAGTATTATTCGGCATCTATTAATATGTAATTAACCAATCGGAAGCGTCCCATTGAAAGTTGCTCTTAACGTCGAAACAAACACAAACATTTGTTCTCTGGTTGTAGGTTGCATTCATAGGGTTTTTTGCACGGATATGTTTCCAAAGCATTTTGATCCGACTTTATTTGGACATACGTTCTTGAGCTATCGCGCGAATGTTACATTATGAAAGTCCTATACTTTCTTTTTAAATTATTTGTCTATTTTCTCGTGTTTCTCATTCTTTCTGACTCCCCACTTCTTTGAATCATTTTCATGATTTAACAGAGAGATTTGTTTGGAAAAGAGCATTAAATGATGATGATAAGATAAGTTGGCGACTCCAAGTTACAAAAAAGATCGAAAACAATAACTTGATTCCTTAAGTAAATAATTGAATAACTATTATTGGATTTTTCTAATATGGCCCTCACATGGCTGAAATATCTAATCATTGATGACGATTAATAACTTCCATTTTTCAACTTACACACGCAATGTGCATTTAACCGCAACATAATGGTTAAGGGTTTAGTTTTTCACTATGAAGTCAAGGTTCAAATCACGCATATTGCTCTCTGGGCTCAATTTTTCCAAAGAAAATAGTTATACACAATTATCAAACTAAATCAGGGTAATCTTTGAACCATAAGAAGGAATTATCTAAGCAATAAATCATACAAGCTTTGGGCATTTGAGTAGGATTATTTATAGGTGATCATGCACAAAAAGAGTTATGTAGAGTCATTTATTCCTTTCTGCATGCTTCCTCAACTAGACATAAATCTCACATAAAATTTTGAGAATTTTTTCACTCCTATCTCCTTCAACTGATTGATCCCAAATGATCCCTTAAGGACTAAATTGGATCAACATTGTGTAGCTGAGGGACTAAAATTGGGATCAATTTTTTTAGGAAGAGTCGCATACATTAGTGTTTAGATCAAGCAAAATGCTAATGGTTTACAAAACCTATAATGCATCAAATGAGGAAGAACTGTCAAGCATGTATATTAGAGCGAAAGTGTGATCATGTTAAAAACAAATTGCTATCAAGCCTAGGTGCAAAACCAGATAATGTCCCGTGTTGGCAACTGCTCATCTTGAAATTTAATATTTATCTATATAGATTAAAAAATTTTCAATTTTTTTTTTATACAGTTCAAGTAATTTAGAAATCTTGCATCCCTTGATATAGTTTAGCCCAATACATAAAAAAAATTTAAACATTTGGTTAATTTACCCACCCTAAAAAATAAAGTTGGTTCCACCCATATAATTAGGCCAATGCCTACTAACCAATTGGATAAAAAACAAAAAGAGTTGGGATGTGTCCAGCCACAATCAGCTTTGATGATTATAAATATAACTTCATTTAAAAGCCAGATAAAATTTAACCAGCACGCAACAGTATAAATAGGTACATTGTCACCTACATAACCCAATTTTCAAGATAATAATAACCAAACAAGATAAACTCAAACCAATGACATAGCAGTTGACAAACATTTATACTAATTAAGAAACACGGACAGTTAGAAAAATCAATTGTCAAAAAAACAAGTTTAAGTTGGTTGAATAATTAGGCTTCCCCATAAACGAATATAATGGTATAAAAAATGGCCTGAGCACAGTATAATTGAGAAACTGTTTGCTCGTCACACTTCAAACAAAAAATAATAAAAATCAATCTCATTGGTTTAGCTAAACAAACCCAGAGCCATTAGAGTCGCGATGGTGAACATCTCAGCAATAGCCAAGGTAAGATTGGAGAGGGCAGACAATACTCTTTTCGGCAACTTCTTGATCAAGAACAACAGATTAAATCCGCCATCTTTGCGTTTTTTATCCGTTACTCTTCCACCTCCAACAATGCCGCCGCGGCCGCCTGATTCCTCCAATAGCTGCGGCGGAGCGTCGAAAAGGACAATCTCCTTCCTCCTCTTCGCATCAGGAGGAGCACTTCCCTTGCGAAATTGGGAGCTCCTTGGCTTAGATTCAACTCGAATTGCAAAACGCGGCCTTTGGGTGAGAAAACGGGCATTGTAGAAAAGGGGAGAAGAAAGTTTTATCGTTGGCTGGAGAATAAGAGAGAGGAGGGATTCGGTGAATGGGGCATATTCAAGGGTTTTTGCACGGTTTATTGAAGGAAAAGACACGAGCAGCTGAAGAGTTGAGGAAGGCATACCTGGGTGGGTTAAGCTTCAGAAGAGAAGGAGAAGAGAATATGTAGGAGGGAATGGCCTCAGACGAAGCAGTTGGATGTGGATAAGCCTGGGAGTTGATGGAGCAGGGTAAGTGAGGGAAATAAAGGCAACAGTGTCCTTCACAATGTCGTAGAATCCGAAATCGAGATGGGCTCTTCGATCAGCGTGCAAAACAGTTTATGGTGAGAGCTTCATCTTAGTATTACATAAAAATTAAGCATACACTCAGATATGTGTTAAGTAATGTAATGAAATCTGAAACTTTTACATGAAAATTTTGAAAAGGAAACAAATTATAAGGTCAAGTCCAGTTGAAATGATTCGCTATATAATTTTATATACATGAGTTTACTTTTCTCTTAAATTAGAGAAGATGAAATTACAAAGATAATCATTGTAAATGTACAACAGTGATTCATCTATTATCTAGTTGTAATGAATGTAGTTCACGATGAAAGTAGATTGCAAGAACTGTAGTTGTTTGTTATGGAGGCAGGACCTGCAATATATGTTGTAGATGGTGGTTTTAGAATGTAGTTCATGATGAAAGTAAGCTACAAGAAACATAGTTGATTGTTATGGAGACAGTAGCCTACCGTATATGTTGTTGATAGTGGTCATAGCGCTAGCTTGTCTTGTAGGCAGTAGTTAAAATCTATGATAGTGGTTGGCCATATGAGATTCAAGTGGTTGTTTCAAGAGCGTCGGCTGGCCACTGAGGCCTTAGTAGGAAGCTGCAAATGTTGTAAGCCATGTAGTCCGTAGTTGGTCAAATGAGTTGTAGAGTGAGCTGCGACAATGTGTGTAAGCCGCAGGGGCTAAATTTGAAAGCTACATGAGCTATGAACCATGTGGGCCAATGATGACATTCGTAGGTTGTGTGTGTTGGAGTTAGGAACTACACGAACTATAAAGCATATAGGTCATAGTTGGTCACGTCGGTCGTAACGGTAAGCTGTAACGATGTCTGTAGGCCACGGGAGCCGTAGTCGGGAGTTGCATGAGCTATGAACCACATAGGCCTGTAGTGGCGAGATGTGATGATGTACATAAGTCGTGGGGGCCTGAGTCGCAAGCTGAACGTGCTATGAATCACATATGTCGTATTTGGGTAGGCTTTAGTGGCAAGCTATGACAACGTCCGTAGGCCGAAGGGGCAGAGTTGGGAACTACACAAGCTATGAACCATATAGGCTATAGTGGCGAGTTGTGACAACATTCGTAGACCGTTAGGGCCGGAGTCGGGAGCAGCATGAACTTTGAACCACATAGTAATTGGTCACATCTGTCATAGTGGTAAGTTGTGAAGACGTCCGTAAGCCGAGGAGGCCAGAGTCAAAAAATACATGAGCTATAAACCACGTAGAACATAATGACAAGTTATGACACATTTGTAGGCTGAGAGGGCTAGATTTGAAAGCTACACGAGTTATGAACCACATAGGTCATAGTTAGTCATGTATGTCGTAGTGGTAAGCTTTGACGAAGTCTGTGAGTCGTGGGGACCGAAGTCTGGAGCTGCACGGGTTATGAACCACGTGGACTATAGTTAGTTATTGCAAGTACACCCCCTTGTCCTACCGAAGTGAATGGGTTGCAAAGTTTTTCGGGTTACAATGTTTATGCGTAGGAGAAATTATTGCTCTGTAGTAGAGTGGACGACGGGTGATAAGCCTAAAAAATGCTTGATTTTTTATATACATTCTATGCTTAATTTTAATGATATTGCACTTGAAAGAAATGTACTTTGTATGTTTTTTTGGTTTTAAGTATGATCACTAGAAAATATATTAAGAATTTCATACCAATTTTATATGAAATTGCACTTTAAAGAAAGGTATTTTCTTTGTTTTATTGCAGGAATGAAGATTTATAAGTACTGAAAGCAAAAAAGCACAAAAGAAGCGGATTTGGAGTAAAAGGGCTCAATTTGATAAAAATTGAACTATCCCGTCGACGGCGAGATTTAGGCCGCCGACGGCGAGTTTTTCCCGAAAGATTTTTAATATATTATAAGGAGCCCGCAGACGGTGAGATCGAGCCCGCAGACAGCGAGATCGACGCGGTTAGCTCATCTTCTAGAAGCCCGCCGACGGCGAGATCAAGCCGTCGACGGCGAGACAGTTGAAAAGAACCAAAATACATTGAACCTAGACGCTTTTTGAAGAGGTGCTTAAGCAACCTTTGGAGAATTGACCCCTTCTATAAATAGAGACAAATTTTAGTCATTTGTGTGTCAGTTTTATGTCATTTGTGTGGAAGTTAAGTGTAATTTAAGAGTCTTTAAGTGAGTAGATAGCGTGTTTAGCGTTTTGGTGTGCTGTACTGGAAGGAAGAGTCAAAGGAACTTCAAGAATCTGCTTAGGGAGAAGAATTGAGATAAGTATATTTGTTATTTGTTTGTTAACTTTAATGAAATCCATGCTTTGTGTTATTTTTCTCATGCATTCTGAGTAGTTTCCTTAGTCTTTCTCATTGTTATCGAGATTTCGTGAAATGATGAATTAAAGTTATTGTGCCTAAAAATATGAAAATAGAAATTGTGCTAATCTTTAACTTAAATCTTAATTTACTTTCAATCTGCCAATTGATTTGTTAACATATGTTGAAGTATCAACTATAGTAAAGATTACATCCAAGATTCAGGGAAGTCAAAAGCCTTGGAAGGAGGGTGCAAATAAATAGGGAAATATTAACTATCGGGCGTAGAATTGGACATTTTAGTGTGACAGACTAAAATATTTAATTCAATCTTATTGTTTGAGAGCTGAAGTATAAATGTTAGCCCTCAGGCGAGGGGAACGTGGGAGCTCTGAAGTGACAATCGGTATCCTCCCAGCCTAGCCGCAGATTCAGTAATCAAACATAAGACTAGTCAATGTTCTTTGCACCTGGACCAAAGGGTAAAGAATATGAATGCTCTTATTTGGCACAATACAATTAAAAACTTATTTAATTCTTCATTCACTTAATTCTCTAAAATAAGGAGAAAGATACTTTTCTGAAATCTTATATTCAACCTTAAGCATTAGTTTATTTTAGTTTAAGTATTCTTAATTTCCGTATACTAGATTAGAAAGTAAGTTTACTTTAATTTGTCTTTGAAATTTTCTAACTTCCCTGTGGGATTGATATCTAGGACTCCATTAGAGCCCTATATTACTTGATAACGATACGTATACTTGCGTAGTATCCACAATATAAATCATAAAATCCATAACAGAATCATCAGTATATATTCAGTACGGATCAAGTTTTGGTGCCGTTGCTAACTTTTTATATCACAATTGTAAGTATAAATATCGAAAAGTGAATCAAGTTTTTGGCGCCGTTGCCGGGGAAGTGAAGTAAAGTAATTATTAAGGTAATTAATAGAATTATTAAAATAATTACTAGAGTAACGGACTATTTTAAATATTACTTAAAATTTGTGTGCGTAAATTTTGAAATGAAAATTTAATACCTTACGATTCAAAATTAGAGCGCACAATTAAAAGAATTAGAAAACAAAAGAGAGAAATTATAAATTTAACACAAATGGCAAGTAATCCAAAAATTGAAAATATAAACCAACAAAGACCATTAAGAGACTATGCCAACCCTACATTAGATGAAATTCACCTAACTATTCAAAACCCCGATGTAGATTGCTAATTCATTTGAACTTAAACCCGCAATTATCCAAATGGTACAGGAATAATCAATTTAGTGGTTCACCTAATGAAGATCCTAATTTACATTTTGCTAATTTTTTGGAACTATGTGCTACTTTTAAATATGAAGGAGTATCTAATGATGCTATTAGACTTAGGCTTTTTCCTTTTTCTTTAAGGGATAAGGCTAAGATGTGGTTAAATTCATTAGCACTTGGATCTATTAAAACTTGGGGAGAATTATCACAAAAATTTCTATCCAAATATTTTCCTCCTTCGAAAACTGTAAAACTTAGAAATGATATAACATCTTTTAGTTAGTTTGATGGAGAATCCATATATGAAGCTTGAGAGAGATTTAAAGAACTTCTTAGGAAATGCCCACATCATGCATTACCAGATTGGTTAATTATACAAAATTTTTACAATGGATTAGTAGGATCTCTTAGATCAATCATTGATGCTACTACTGGAGGTTCATTAATGTCAAAACCATTTGATGAAGCCTACACATTAATCGAAGAAATGGCTGCTAACAATTTTCAATGGCCTGCTGAAAGATAAATCCTAAAAAGGTAGCTAGTGTTCATGAAAACGATGCAATATATATGTTAGCTTTTCAAACTGCTGCTATATCAAAGAAATTAGATCATTTTGGAATGAATTACTCTCCTTCTATATTAGAAGAAAACTCATCTGGACAAATTATAGATTCTCAATCTCCTTATGAAACTATAAATGCTATTAATAATAGACCCAATAATCCTTATGCGAATTATTATAATTCGGTTGGAAGAATCATCCAAATTTTAATTGGAATAACAATACGACTAATCAACAATGGATGAACAACTCTATAGGAAATCCACCTAATCAAGGAAATACAAATTATAAACCATCTTATCCACTCGGATTTAATAACACTCAATTTAAAGATAAGAAGTTATCTATAGAAGAATTAATATTAAGTATGGGTCAGCACTTGCAAAATAAAGGAAATCAATTACAAATTCAAGGAAATCAATTACAAAATCAAGGAACAGCAATTAAAAATATTGAAACTCAACTCGGACATATTACTACTGCATTTAACAATAGAATTCCTGGAACTTTTCCTAGTAATGTGGAAATAAATCTTAAAGACTAAGGAAAAGAACAAATTAAAGCGATACAATTAAGAAGTGGAAAAGTGTTAGAAACTAAAATTCAGAAAGAAACAGAAAGTAAAAATGAGGAAGTGGAAATTGAGAAAGAAAAGGATCAACAAGGTCAAAACTTAGAATATCCATTGATCCTTATGAAAATATCTATAAAAAAACCACCACCATCATTTCCTCAATGACTTAAACAACATAAAAAAGATAAGCAATTTGCTAAATTCCTTGAAATTTTAAAAAAATTAACGGTAAGTATTCCTTTTGTAGAAGCAATAGAACAAATGCCTAATTATGTAAAATTTATGAAAGATATTTTAAATAAAAAAGAAAATTTACAGATAATGAAACTGTTGCACTTAACGAAGAGTGTAGTGCAATTATTCAGAAAAAGCTTCCTGAAAAATTAAAAGATCCTGGTAGTTTCACTATACCTTGCGCTATTGGAGAAAAATTTTATGGAAAAGCTTTGTGTGACTTAGGAGCAAGCATAAATTTAATGCCTCTATCAATTTTTAAAAGATTAGAATTAGGATAAATTTCACCTACTTCAGTAACTCTTCAGTTAGTTGATCGTTCTGTGACTTATCCTAAGGGAGTTATTGAAGATGTGTTAGTAAAAATGGATAAATTTATCTTCCCGGTAGATTTTATTGTTCTAGATATGGAAGAAGATAAAGAAATTCCAATAATATTAGGAAGACCCTTTTCGCCACTGGAAAAGCTATGATTGATGTTCGAAAGGAGAATTGATCGTGACGATGAACGATCAAAAAGTAACTTTTAACATAGCAAAATCAATGAAATATCCTGCTTTAGAAAAAGATGATGAATGTTTTTGTATGGAAATACTTGAACATTTGCAAAATGAACATTTTAAAGAATATTATGAAGAAAAGTTAGAAAAAAAAATTTAGAATTAATTGAAGAAGCAGATAATGAAAAACTGGATTATATACAGGAAAAATTTGAAATGTTGGATAATACTGAAAACGTTGAAAAGAATATAGTTCTGTCAATAATTAGACCTCCTGAACTCGAATTAAAAATTCTACCTAATCATTTAAAATATGCTTACTTAGGTACCCATTCAACCCTACCAATTATTATATCAGCTAATTTGAATGAATCACAAGAACAAAAACTGTTAGCCACATTAAAAAAATATAAGAAAACTTTTAGTTGGACTTTAGCAGATATTAAAGGAATTAGTCCTTCAATCTGTATGCATAGAATTATTTTAGATAATGAACATAAGCCAAGAGTAGAACCTCAAAGGAGATTAAACCCAATAATGAAAGAAGTAGTCAAGAAAGAAATATTAAAATTGTTAGATAATGGTATTATATATCCTATTTCGGACAGTGCTTGGGTAAGCCCAATTCATCGTGTTCCTAAGAAAGGAGGAGTGACCGTTAAAGCTAATGAAAATAATGATTTAATACCTATAAGACAAGTGACTGGATGGCGTATATGTATTGACTATAGAAAATTAAATGCAACCACTAGGAAAGATCACTTCCTATTACCATTTCTAGACCAAATGTTGGATAGATTAGCCGGACATAAATATTTTTGTTTTTTAGATGGATATACCGGTTATCATCAGATACATATTGCTCCTGAGGATCAAGAGAAAACTATATTTACTAGTCCTTATGGAACATTTGCTTTTCGAAGAATGCCTTTTGGATTATGTAATGCACCTACAACATTCCAGAGATGTATGATGTCTATATTTAGTAAATTAATTGATGATGGAATAGAAGTATTTATGGATGATTTCTCTATATTTGGAATGTCATTTGAGGCATGCTTGAATCATCTTGAAAAAGTATTAGAAGTATGCGAGAAAACTAAACTTAGTTCTAAATTGGGAGAAATGTCAATTTATGGTTGCAGGAGGAATTGTATTAGGGCATAAAATTTTAGAAAATGGCATGGAAGTAGACCCTGCAAAAATTCAAGTTATAGTTAAATTACCACCTCCAACTACAGTAAAAGGGGTAAGAAGTTTTCTTGGACATGCTGGATTCTATAGACGCTACATAAAAGATTTTTCAAAAATTGCTGAACCTCTATGCCAACTTTTAGAAAAGGATAAGAAATTTGAATTCACAACTGAATGGTTAAATGCTTTTGAATTATTAAAAGATAAATTAATCACAGCACCTATAATAGTTTCACCTGATTGGGACAAACCATTTGAACTTATGTGTGATGCTAGAGATTATGCTATAGGAGCAGTACTTAGGCAAAGATATGATAAAACTTTTAAAGTCATATACTATGCTAGTAAAACTCTTAATAATGCTGAATTGAATTATACAGTTACTGAAAAAGAACTATTAGCAATTGTTTATGCCTTTGATAAATTTAGGCCTTATCTAATTGGAAATAAATGTATTGTGCATACTGATCACTCTGCTATTAAATATCTAATGCGAAAGAAAGATTCCAAACCAAGATTAATTAAATGAATATTACTAATGCAAGAACTTGATTTTGAAATCATTAACAAAAAGGGAACTGATAATCAAATAGCAGATCATTTATCAAGACTAGAATATAATGAATTATCTGATACTGATAATGAAATTATTGATAGTTTTCCTGATGAATAATTATATAATATAAATGAGTGGAAAATACCATGGTATGCTGACATAGTAAATTATATTTTAAGTGATATTTTACCACCTATGTTAACTTTGCAACAACAGAAAAAATTCTTTCATGATGCTAAAACATATTTTTGGGATGAACCATATTTATATAAGCAATGTAAGGATCTTATAATTAGAAGATGCGTGCCTTATGAAGAAACAGAACAAATCATTCAAAAATGTCATGATTCTGATTTTGGAGGACATTTTTGAACAGATAAAACTGCTTATAAAATTTTACAATATAGATTTTATTGGCCTACTCTTTTTAGAGATGTTTATAAATATATCAAAACTTGCGATAGATGCCAACGAGTAGGAAATATTTCTAGAAGAAATGAAATGCCTCTAACTTTTATATTAGAAGTTGAAATTTTTGATGTTTGGGGATTAGATTTTATGGGACCATTTGTTTTATCATTTGGAAAATCATATATATTTGTTGTTGTTGATTATGTTTCTAAATGGATTGAAGCACAAGCTTTACCTCGATGTGACGCTAAGAGTGTTTCAAAATTTCTAATGAAAAATATTTTTACTAGATTTGGAATGCCAAGAGTGATTATCACTGATGAAGGTTCTCATTTTAGAAATAAATATATTCACAAACTAGTAGAAAAATTTAACATTATTCATAAGATATCAATCGCTTATCATCCACGAACCGAGTGGATTAGCTGAAGTTTCTAATCGAGAGATTAAACATATTTTAGAAAAGACTGTAAACCGTAATAGATTGGATTGGTCTATAAGACTAGACACTGCATTATGGGCATACAGGACTGCTTATAAAACTCCGATTGGAATGACTCCATACAGGTTTATTTTTGGAAGGACTTGCCACTTACCAGTTGAATTAGAACATAAAACCTATTGGGCAATTAAAGAATTTAATTACAATCTGAAAGAAGCTGGTGAGAAAAGATTATTGCAATTGAATGAATTAGATGAATTAGGAAATGAATCTTATCATAATGATAGAATTTATAAAGAAAAAATAAAATTATGGCATGATCGGAAGATTAACCTGAAGAATTTTGAGCCAGGACAAGAAGTTTTGCTCTATAATACAAGATTAAAATTATTTCCTAGGAAATTGAAATCTCGATGGTTAGGGTCTTTCACAATAACTCAAATATTTTCATATGGAACTATAGAAATTGAAGATCCAAAAAATGGGCATAGATTTAAAGTTAACAGACACATATTAAAACCTTATTTTGAAGGGACAAGACCAAATTTTAAAGAGGTTTTAATGCTCAGTCAACCTGATTACTAATTAAATTAGGTCAGGCTGACGACGTTAAACTAAGTGCTTTATGGGAGGCAACCCATAGTAGTTATTAATTATGATCTATTTATTAAAGTTATTGAAAAATTAAAATTTAGAATGAATTCTACTCATTTTACTTTTTAGAATCATCATAAATTTGAATCTATACGAAGAAATCAGAAAATATTCGGACCAGAGCGAAAAATTGGGCAATTTGCCTAGTCTCGCCGACGGTGAGATCGATCCCGCCGACAGCGAGATCGGCGTGCCCAATTTCAGTTTAAATTAATTAACTATCCCTCCGACGGTGAGATCGTTACCGCCGACGGTGAGATAGTTCAAAAGTGGTTTTTATGAGTTATTTTGCAGTTTTGGACGGTTCTAAGGCCATTTCCTTATATAAAACATTTAAAACTTCATTTTTTATACTATCTTCTTCCTTAGAAACGACTAGAGTCCCTCTAAAACAATTTATTATGGCCTCCAAACTACTTGAAACCACAAAATTTAGAGTTTTTAACCGACAAATGTTTGTCAGTTCTGAGGCTCAGCGACTATTCAACAAGATTTTGATGAAGAAACGTCTGATTAAAGAAAGAGGATTTGTAAACAGAGGAGCGGAGAATTTAACAACAATAATTAAAGAAATGACTGTTCAGCGAAGTTGGGAGGTATTCTGCTATACCACATTTGCTGTAGTCATTCCAGTAGTCAAAGAATTCTAGTCTAATCTGCATGCTATCCATAATGGAAGTGTTTACGTAAGAGGCAGATGGGTAACTTTCACTCCTTCTCGAATAAATGAATTATACTTGATTAAAAATACCCCTATTTGCCACTATTCAAGTTTTGTTCCTACAAGATACAACATGAATGAGATCTACAGATATCTGACCGATGAACCTGATGATTGAGAGTTACGAGAAGACATGTACGTTAGTTTTTCTGCGTCACTTCTTAACCCCGTCTTAAAGCATTGACATTTCTTTATTTCATCAAAGTTATTACCCACTATGAGGGTAAACAAAGTTTCGAAGGAATGTGCAATCTTAAATTACTGTCTTCAATCTGGATTGCCTATTGATGTTGGATCTATCATTGTGAAGTCTGCATTAGGATTAATTGTGCATGGGTTAATTCATGGACTTGGACACCCATCAACTATATTTGCTTTATGTAGTCAGTACCAAGTTTCCTACGAAGCTTGGGAAAAAGTGCTATTGCCTTAGAAACCACTAGATTCGATAGATATGTTTCCTACATTAGATAACAATGATGAAACAATAATTATTTCTGATCAAGCATCACAAAATAATCCTTTAGTTAAGCCCCTGACTGATAAAACAAACCACATTTTATGAAAACTTAAAGGATTGGAGAAGGAACTACAGAATGTGATGAATTCTATTGATAATATCTCTGATTTATTCGATCACATCGATTGGAGAATGAAGGAGCACTTTGACCATATAGGACATCCTGGTCTGATCTATGCACTCTGCCAATTATCTGGGGTAGAGGCAAGAGATGATGAGGAATGGGTGGAGCCTATGAAACCCATTTCTCCGGCTAATGTTAAGAAATATGAATCCCACGAAGGATGGAGATCTGGGACAAGGAGTTATGTACCTTCTTCGAGTAGAGATATTCCCTCTACCAGTTATGACCCTCCTCCCTTTAGTACTCGTACCCTTCAGGATTTGATGAATGAGATGACTCTACAACGGAAAAGTTTTGAGAAAATAGAAGAAAAACTGGAGCATATTGATCAGAGAATTGAAGGCTCAGAAAGAAGACATGATTATGACAGTGAGTATCTCCAAAGACATTCAGAGTATAAGATAGCCTATTATGATGCTGAAAATCATTACAGGAGAGGAGAGCTTGATGTTGTATTTCCTGAGTGCCCCCGATATACTCATTAGTAGCCTAGTCGACCCACTGATAAAGGAAATGACGATATAGTTTGGGATTTTGATGCGGAAGATTAGATTTTATGTTTATTTGTTTAGTTCTGATGTTGTTATTGTTTGTTTGTTGTTTTACATTTTATTATTGATGTTTTAGTTTATGAACTTGATTATGATGTAGTGTAGATTGTTTTAATATTGTTGTTAAAGTTATAGAGTTTTTAAATTTCTAATGTTTTCAGACTGCTATTGTAATCTTGGATTGAATTAGTAAATGTATGTGGATGTAGTATAATATGTTAGTATAAAATGTGGTAATATTGTGTTAAACTTCTTTACCCAGCACTTTCTTTAATATTTGGTGTATAGAAAAATACTAACAGTACAGGTTAATTAAGTAATGGAAAAAGCCTGCAGAACTTCAAAAAGAAGAAATACCTAAAGCTCGAAGGTATGATTTAAATATTACAGTTTATTTCATTTTCACCCTATGTAGATAGATAGAAAAATTTAAGTTTGGGGGAGGGAAAAATACAAATTTAATTATTAAATTTTTCTTAATTTACATTTTTAAAATTATTATAAAAATGAATTTCTGTAGTAATTTTAATTCAGTAAACTAGAATTGATTTATTTAATTATTATAGAAAGTTAAAAGAAATACTTTTAATAATTAGCTAATTTTTAGATTAAGGATATTTAGTATAAGAGAATAAGAATATAGTTAACTATTTAAAGTAAGGAAAACTATATTTTCAAATATGAAATTCTTAAATATTTAGTTGAGAAAGAAAAGATTGAAACCCAATGAAGTAAAAGCTTTGAAATATATATAAGAGAAGTAAATGTTTCCAGTTTCAAATTTAGGAAGAGGAAAATGAAGTTCAAAATTATTAACAGAGCTAACCAAAAATAGTGATCCTCACTTAAAAAAATAAATAAATAAAAAGGATTGAAAATCAATCCGGAAAGAATAGAAAAAAATATATATATATATATATATATATATATATATATATATATATATATATATATATATATATAAGTGAGGAGAAGCTTGAGGAAATGCCTTATCAAAAATCGGCTTCATTTGAATCAACCTAAATGGGTAAACTTCAATTACATTTCTGAACTTATATATATGATTAGTATTTTACTAAGTTGTGTTTTCATGAAATTCCAATCATCTGAATATCTTAAGTAGTTTAGTGTTGAAAAATATAGTCATTCTTGAAATAAATAGAAGACTAGAAATCTTAAATTTGAAAACTAAATAGCCTTACATTTATAGAATTAGTTTAATTATTTTAAAATATTTCTAGAAAACTTTACTATAATACTTATTTTAATCAAATTCCAAGTATTACTGAATTAAAACTTTACTACAAAATAATCATTTACTTTTATGTAGTATCTAAATTACTTGAGGACAAATAATAGTTAAGTTTCGGGGAATGTGATTACTAGAAAATATATTAAGAATTTCATACCAATTTTATATGAAATTGCACTTTAAAGAAGGGTATTTTCTTTTTTTTATTGCAGGTATGAAGATTTATAAGTACTGAAAGAAAAAAGCACAAAAGAAGCAGATTTGGAGCAAAAATGACTCAATTTGATAAAAATTGAACTATCCCGCCGACGGCGAGATTTAGGCCGCCGACGGTGAGTTTTGCCTGAAAGATTTTTAATATATTATAAGGAGCCCGCTGATGGCGAGATCGAGTCCGCCGACATCAAGATCGGCGCGGTTATGTTGACCTCATTTTTGATGAGGTCTTCTCTTCTTCTTTTTAGTACTTAGGATCTAGCCTTAGGCTTTTCCTTTGACTATCTTAGAGGACTAGAATTGGGATCCACCATCTAGAATTTCAAACCACTTCTTAACTCCCCGCAAACTCCACAAACTCGACCGTAGACCCCTAATCACCTGAGGGTCGAAATCAAATGTGGAAGTTTAAAGGATGAGTTCCTATAGGACCCTTCGGCCTTAGGATCGCCCGGGTGGCCCGGTCCGGTGAAGGGACCGACTTACACACACACTACACTTATACACTACACTTTCACACACCTCCTAAAACCACACCTATACCTAACTTGACCTCCCGACTCATGTAGGTGATTCACATGGATGGTCCTTAACCCCTAAGCCCTCGGCTAAGAGGGTTAGGAACAACATAGTGAATGCCTCAAATGAGTCCCTTCATGGCTCATGTGGGCTTGATGTGGCTTCATGGCTCAACAAAAATGATTTCATTCCACTCGAATTTACCCAATCTTCAATTTTCCAAATTTTCAATTTTTGACCCCGGACCTTACACCCGCCTAACCTACCCAAAGCTCTCGAAATTACCCAAATTTTTCAAAATTTCCAAATCATCCAAAATTCCCCAAAATCAATCCCAAACATTTCCACATCACTCAAATTGATCATCCATACCCAAAAATACCAAAAATTCCAATAATACCTCCCAATACCATCCAAATACCCAAAATACCCCTCTTGACCCAAAAAATTCAAAAATTCAGAAAATTCCTAGAAAATTCCAGAAAATCCCAAATATTCCCAATTTCATTTTGTGCAACTACACCATGGGCCAATTTTGTCAATTTACCCTACTTTTGTCAAAACCCCCAATTCGACCCATTTTAACCCTAAGTGAACCCAATGTCAAACCAAACCTACCCAATTGACCCAAATTCTGGTCCAATTCAATTCTAAACTTCAATTCAACATTCCCAACACCAATCTAGACCAAATTGAAGTCCAATTTGATTGACATTTGGATCCAATTTCACTTTTGGCCTTAAAACCCAATTTGGACCCATGACCCAAACCTAACCCAAACTCACCCAATTCAACTCCAATTAACCCCAAATATTTTCTAAACTTTCCTTAGCATCCCCACAAGCAAAACACTAACATGATTTGCCCAAAATTTAGACCCAAACCCCACTCAAATTCAATCCAAAGCTAAAAGGCCCAATTTTGACCTAAACCCAAACCTAACCCAAATAAGCCCAAACCCCAAAATCAAAGCCCAACCAAAGTCAAAACCTCTTTGAAATACTCCCATAAACATTTATAAACATTAATTTTACATCAATTTCAACCCTAGCCCAACATTGGCCCAACTTGGCCCACTTGGACCTATATTGGCCCATTCACCAAAAGAGCCCAAATTCAACCCAATTCAAACCCAAATCACCCCCAATTTGCTTTAAGTCACTCATGACACATCCATGAGCTAAACCCAACAATTATTTGGCCAAACCTCTTTACAAAATTCCCGTCCATAAATTCATTTTTAAACTTAAAGGCCCATTCCTTAAACCATTTTAAAAGCCCATCTTTTACCACATCCAAAGGCCCAAAATTGGTCTCAAAGCCCATATGACATTTCCCCTCATCATACTTTCAATTAAACTCAATACCTAAGTCCTAAATTCATCATCAAATCATTCCAAATCAAGTTTCATACAAATTTCCATCAAATTACCAAAAATTCATAAAATCCATTTTCATGAAATCGACCAAGCTTTCCCCAAGCCAAAGACAAGCCATGCAAGCCATGGACAAGCCACATGAAGCCATGGAGAGTTTGACATGTGATCAAGCCATTAATGGAAAAAGGAGGACCCCTTTCCTAATCCTTCTTAAGCATTTTTTACCTTAAGCATGTCACACTCTAAACCATGCTTTGCCACCTAATCCTCGATGGAGACTCCACCACACATGGGAGATTGACCCACCCGACCTCCTCAGCCCAAAACCGAGTCTTGGGGAGGTGCACCCAACCCATTTGCATGGGTTGACCAAAATATGCTAAAATGGCCCCTTCCCCTTTATACTTTGATTCAACCACTTTACACATGTCAAACCTCAATTGAATGCACCAAACCCCATCCCTGACCCACCTGAACAAGATGGTGACCAATGCCCGGCCGGCCGCCCACCGTGTCGCCGGAAAACACCATGGCCGAGAGCTCACATGTGAGCCAACTTCGGGATTCTACCTTGCCGAGCCGCCCCATGCCCAATGGCCACCATGGCCGTTCGCCCTCGACCTAAGCAGCTCGATCCCAAGCCCTAACTCTCCCCGGGAGGCCCTCCACCCTCTCCTATTTAAACACCACCCCTCTCGGCCATGAGAGGTGCCGAAACAAACCTTATGGAAACTCGCCAAAATTGTTCCGGACTACTCCCCATACATAGAGCATTTGATCCCCACCGAAATCCCCCGCCATTTCCTCTCCGCGAGCTCAATTTCGTAGTTGAAATCCAAGCCCAAAACCAGGACACTTCTCCACGGTGAGCCAATCCCCAAATTGATTGGTCCTACACCTTCACCGGACCAAGAGAAGGTGTCCACCAACGAAAGCCCCATCTCCGAGGCCACCCAGCTTGCTCCAGCCTCCAAGCTTTGTGATCGAGCTGTGGTCGAAATTCTACCTGAGCAATTCACTGCACCGGGAGACTTCATCCGGAGCTTTCGGGATCCAATCGAAGGTGAAACAACCCTCGGATCGAAGCCACACTTCTCCGAGCAAAGGTGTGGCCTCACTCTTCTTCCCGAGCTTCGAACATTCTCCATTTTTATTGCGTAAATTTCATCCCACATAAACCGTATGGATGTGTTCGTCTTCTCAAGACGAATCCATAGAGCATAACAACACGAAAATCCATCGAGTATCGAGTGAGATATTAGGGATTTAGTGTGGACGGCTCTCGGGTGAGGACGCTCGGGGATGATGAACGGATGCCGTCCATTTAATACACGCGCGGTCGGACGGCTCGGATGGCGTCGGACCAGGAGATGGTACGTGAACCGCGGGACCCGGAGCGCTGAGTCAGATGGCTGCGTCGAATGGGGGTGAGACATGCGGCGTTTCGGAGCTGCCGAGGTTGACGCGGCGCTGCGTGGATAAATAGAAAATTAGGGTATTTTTCTATTTATTTAATTCCCTAAACTTCAAAAATTCATAACTTTGTGTGGGAAAATTATAAAAATAAAATAAAAATACCCTCTTGCTTAGTGAATAGAGGAGAAAAATGTGGAAAAGAAATCATTTAATTTCATCAAGTATTTTATTTTTAAAAATTTGTTTTCTCTCTGCACATTTTCAATTCTCCATGCATATAAGAAATTCACCATGGCATGAGACCATAGGGCTTTTGAAGCCTCTGAATTTGGGAACATTCCCTGAATTTTCCAAAGTCAGAGGCCATCCGTATGAGAAGTTATTGATTTTTCAAATTCATGTTACTCGTTTTGAGTATTTTAATTCCAATAATTAGCATGTTGTGAAATAAATTCTAGGAAAATTTGGTGATGTTCCTTACGACTGGAGGACCTTAGGAAAAATAGGTTTTGAGTTAGTTCATTTAAAATAACCCTAATCGGCTTAAACACCCAAAATAGATCCCTAATTAATTAGAGCTAACCATACATCAAATTGACTTGAAATCAATTCTCCATTGACCTTTAGGATCAGAGGAGCCCACCATAAAAATTTGAGGTCAATTGGACTTGGTTAGACTTACTAAAAGGGTTGATTAAGCCATTTAGTTAATTTGAACTTTAAAAATTCATAACCTTCAAAATATCTTTCAAAAATTCACCAAATTGGCTTTGGAGCCTCTCTGATATTAGGGGAATTTAAGAAAATTAAAATTTCAATTTTCTAAAAAAGTTGATTTTAATATTATTTTAATATTTTTAATAATTAAAAAATAATAAAAATCACAAAAATAATAAAATTCACCAAAATGTCATATTTTGAATTTTAATCACTTAGGAACAAACCCCATATTTTTCTTAGGTCTATTTAATGAGATATTAAATTTTAAAGCTCTAGGGTAATTAAAAAAAAATGTATTTTCTAGCATTTTCACCAAAATAATTATAATAAATCATAGAAAAATCAGAAAATTGCAAAAATTAATTCTCTGATTTCCTTGATATCGAGAGATTTTTGAAAAATATAAAATTCATTTTTCAACATTTATTTTATTTTTAAATTAATTAACACTCCAAAACTTAAAATAATTATAATAAAAATAATATAATTCAAAAAATCACCAAAATTGGTCCAAATGGTCTTCTGGTCATTTGGAATGTCTCCTAATTTTCTTAAGGACAGAAACTTTCCCTTGGTCATGTTATTAAATTTTCCTTGGAAATCTCTATTTTCTACCAAAAATAATTATATAAATAAATTAAATACAGAAAAATCATATTTTATCCTCTCATGTCTTTATTGACATATGAGTGAAGTCACATAAAAATTTCAATTTCATTTGAGCTCAATTTAGTGAGTTATGAAATTATTAAGCTTAAAGGGCGAAAGTGGTAATCAAAATTTTAACCCTTAATTAAAACTTTAGGTTTAATAAAATTAATAAGTAAAATATTTGATCTTAATTTGATTTGGATGATTGAAATTTAAATAATTAAAGGGTAGAAACCCATTAAACAATTTAAAATAATTAAACCTTAATTAAATAATTGATTAAATTTGAGAAGAATAATAAAATTGGAATTATTAAAATAGGGATATTGTTGGGAAGAGATTTATTCTTTAATTTAAAAATCCCTAAATTAATCATCTCATTAATATTCAATTCTTAATTAAAATGATAACTCAAATTTAAAATATTAAAAGACTTAATCATTAAACTAAAGTTAAATTATTAAACTCTTTTAAAATTTCAATTAAAGTTAAAAATAAAATTAAATTAAAAATTAAATTAAATTAAGTAAATTAAATTAAATTAAATTAAATTAAATCAAATTAAATTAAATTAAAGATTAATTAAATTAAATTAAATTAAATTAAATTAAAATTAAAAGTAAAATTAAATTAAAGATTAAATTAAATTAAATTAAATAAACAAATTAAATTAAATTAAATGAATAAATTAAATTAAATTAAATAAAATAAATAAAATCAAATTTAAATTAAATTAAGTTAAAACAAATTAAATAAAATTAAATTAATTTAAATCAAATTAAATTAAATTAAATTAAATTAAATTGAAATTAAATCAAATTAAAGGAAATTAAAGGAAATTAAATCAAATCAAATTAATTTAATTTAACATCAAACCAAACTAAATTGAATTAAATTAAATTAAATTAAAATTAAAATTAAATTAAATTAAATTAAATTTAAAATTAGATTGAATTAAATAACATCACCTAAAACAGAAGGAAATTAAATATAAAGCAACTTGAACACTATTCCAAATTTTAACTCATTAATCGAATTCAAACTAAATCACAAATTTACCCTCGAAAGCTTTAGTTGTCATAACTCCTAAACGTAATATTAAATGAAATGTTACTTCACTTATAGGACATTCAAACATCCTATTTCACCGAGTAAGATAATAACAAAACTTAACTAAACCTCGGACGATTAATTCATTTGTGTAATTGAATTCATTTGGACTTAAAACAATCCTAGAAATATTGAAAAGATGTTTAAGATTTGCCTTAAGCACTTCCTCGATATGATAGGATGTTCATAAGAACAATTGAACTTAATTGTTCTTTGATGAAGAAAATCGTCCTCAAACAAAAACACAAGGAACCTAGACGTCATAGGGAATGACTAGCTATAGGATTAGGAATTTGGTAGAAAACCATAACCCTTCCCTTAGCTTTACCTAGGAACTTGCTTAAATATTCTAATTGTGTTTTAAGTGCAACTTGGGATGACGGGAAGACCCTCCAGGTACGCTTTTATTTTATTGCAATTTATTTTCTTGCAATTTATTTAATCGTATCGCACTTACTTTTCTTGCATGATAAACAACTGTTGCATGAAAACCCACACCTTTAGGATAGTCCCTAAAACTGAAACCAAAACTAAGTTAAAAGTTATTGCAAGATAAAATTCACCGCCACGGCATTTCAAAATATAAAACAACTCAAAATTTAATCACAAACAGAACACAAAACTACAATTACAACTAAATTAAAATGTAATGTTGGATGATCGGGAATACCTCGGATGATGTAACCTACGTGTTGCTAACGGGATTTCCCACGGTCTAAATGAAAGTGTGGAACTCATTCAGTTGAGTTTAGCAAATTCATCTGGACTGAGTGAATCCGATAAAAATAATGATGCCGGAAGGATGGAACCGTGGGATCTTAACCGGTGTTGTTATAATCAACTTTAAGATTTGTTTTAATTAAAATATTGAAAACACTTGGAAATTAAGATTTTCTCTAAACCAAAACACTTTTCTCATCCCCTAATTTATGATTTCTAAAACTAAACCTCTGCAACAACAAGGAGCTTGGAGCATGGTGGGCAGCACGGCTATCGTCATCAGCAAAACTCGGGTCTACTTCAGCAAAGCTTTCTTTGAATTAAATAACTAAGCCATAGGACTTCGAGGTAGTTTGCCTAGTGCAATATAAATCCTCAACTCTTCGTTAGGCATTCGCATTGCAAATTAAGCCCTAACCGGTCTTTGGATTCCGAAGTAGTCGTCTGATACGATATAAACCCTCACATCTTCGAGGCTATTTGTATGATTCTATCATATAAATGTAAGCCCTAATTAATTAAAATTGGCAAAATCAAAATATTAAATAGATATTAGGACTTTCCTAAATTCAAGCCAAACAATAGGATAGTCGGGAAATTACCGAAGTTCACTTCGAATCTGTGATTTCTCCTACTTTTCTTCCTTTGAATCCCCAAAACAAAATGTTCCAAACTTGATCCATTCCCTACTGAAATTCTAAAATTCAATCATTTGAAAACTTAAACTTTGAAATTCTTGAGAGCAGAATTATTGATTATTATCGAGAGTTTTCTTAGGTGACTCCCGTCACTTAAGATGTAATTAACTATAGGGGCTTGCCCTTATAGGGAATTTTAAAGAACCCGTGTAATATAAACCCCGTTTAATGCTTTCATATTAAGTAGGGAATTTGTCGGCTTATAAAATTGGTTCGCGGACCAAACGGATGTCACAAATCTTCTAGTTTATTTAATCGAGCCCCACCATCGAGCGGTGTGTCTATCCTTAGGGATAGATACACGGCTCATGGTGTGGTGTTCGTTTATATAAACTATTTGGGATGTGAGATCGGTTTGATTTCATATCTTAAAATCTTCAAATTTAAAATTATTTTCAAAATCAAATACTACTTTTCAAATTATTTATTTAAATTAAATTAAAAATTCGCCGACAACTTCGTCGGGCGACCCCTTTTCAAAATAAAACACACGACCTAAAAATATGCCGACAGGTTAGCCCATCTTCTAGAAGCCCGCCGACGGTGAGATCAAGCCGCCGACGGCGAGACAGTTGAAAAGAACCAAAATACATTGAACCTGGACGCTTTTTGAAGAGGTGATTAAGCAATCTTTGGAGAATTGACCCCTTCTATAAATAGAGATGAATTTTAGTCATTGTGTATCAGTTTTGTGTCATTTGTGTGGAAGTTATGTGTAATTTAAGAGTCTTTCAGTGAGTAGATAAAGTGTTTAGCTTTTTGGTGTGATGTACTGAAAGGAAGAGTCAAAGGAACTTCAAGAATCTGCTTGGGGAGAAGAATTGAGATAAGTATATTTGTTATTTGTTTGTTAACTTTAATGAAATCCATGCTTTGTGTTATTTTTCCCATGCATTCTGAGTAGTTTTCTTAGTCTTTCTCCTTGTTATCGAGATTTCATGAAATGATGAATTAAAGTAATTGTGCCTAAAAATATGAAAATAAAAATTGTGCTAATCTTTAACTTAAATCTTAATTTACTTTCAATCTGGCTAATTGATTTATTAACATATGTTGAAGTATCAACTATAGTAAAGATTACATCCAAGATTCAGGGAAGTCAAAAGCCTTAGAAGGATGGTGCAAATAAATAGGGAAATATTAACTATAGGGCATAGAATTGGACATTTTTGTGTGACAGACTAAAATATTCAATTCATTCTTATTGTTTGAGAGCTGAAGTATAGATGTTAGCCCTCAGGCGAGGGGAACGTGGGAGCTCTGAAGTGGCAGTCGGTATCCTACCGACCTAACCGCAGATTCGGTAATCAAACATAAGACTAGTCAATGTTCTTTGCACCTGGACCAAAGGGTAAAGAATAGGAATGCTCCTATTTAGCACAATACAATTAAAAACTTATTTAATTCTTCATTCATTTAATTCTCTAAAACAAGGAGAAAGATACTTTTCTGAAATCTTATATTCAACCTTAAGCATTAGTTTATTTTAGTATAAGTATTCTTAATTTCCGTATACTAGATTAGTAAGTAAGTTTACTTTAATTTGTCTTTGAAATTTTCTAACTTCTCTGTGGGATCGATATCTAGGACTCCATTAGAGCCCTATATTACTTGATAACGATACGTATACTTGCGTAGTATCCACAATATAAATCATAAAACCCATAACAAAATCATCATTATATATTCAGTGCAGATCAAGTTTTTGGTGTCGTTGCCAACTTTTTATATCACAATTGTAAGTATAAATATCAAAAAGTGGATCAAAGTCCAAGAAATGAACTTTTGGAGAAAAAGTAGCAAAAACGGTGCAATTTGAAGAAAAAACGAGCAAGAAAGCAAATTATGGCTGACACATTTCGATAAGTATTTCTATGCTTAATCACTTTTACATTTCTTTCATATTTATGAATGAGATTACATATTAAAGAAATGTTATTTTCATGCTTATTTTGTAGGGCTATATGTTAGGAACGCAAAGTAACTGAAACGGGGCGAAATGGAGCTAAAACAGAGCCAAACAGAGCAAAATGGTGGAGCTGCGTAGAATGAGCGCCGACGTCGCCAGAAACCTGAGAGCGACAAAAATAGGACACCGACGGCACCTAAAATGGCACCGACGATGCCAGGAGCGGTTATTGGCCATATAAATTGAATTTGGATGCTTTTTGGAAGGTTTCTTGAAGCACCTCTTGGGAAATTCTTCCCTAAACTATTTTAAAGTGAATTTGAAGTAAAAAAAGTGATAGAAGTTAGGGAAAACGTGAAGAATGTTTAGAGTCTTAGAATATGAGTTAATATGTAGATTTTTATCTTTTTGGAGAGATTGGTGAGGGGATTTTGTGAGAATTTATAAGGGATTCCACTAGCATTGCATGGCTCAGTGGGAGACTTTGTGGGAGAGATTTTCATCTTTCTTTCAGGAGGAAAAAATTAAGTATTGTATTTTTCATTATCTTATCAATTTGTAAGCACTTATCTAGTGGATTTGTTATGATGTAATGAAGTTTTCCGTTGTGTTTTCTTCATGCTTTGTGATGTGTTTTTCTTACTCTTTCTTCCTCTTAGGAAATAATGGCATGAGAGAATTATACTATTGATTGCACGACAGTAATTGTTATAAATATAAGTATTTAGCACGATTACTAAGATATAAATCCCTAGCAATAACGCTAAAAACTTGACCGGCTCGGGGGAGAGCAGGGTGAAAATTTGAGGTTATTGTTAAGCTTTATAAATGTTTTTCAAGTAAAATAGTAATTGTACTCCCTCCCCTATTTATCAAAGCAAGTATATGTATCACTCAAGTAATAAAGGGCTCTAATGGAGTCCTAGATATCGATCCCACAAGGAAGTTAGAGATTTAAGGACTGAATTCAGCAATTGTAATTACTAATCTATTAATACGGAAATTAAGAACGCTTATACTAAAAAAAACTATTACTTAAAGATTAAATAGAAGATTGCAATTTAGAAAAGTATCTTTCTCCTTGTTAAGAGAATTAAGTGAATGAAGAATTAAATGAGTTTAGAATTATATTGTGCCAAATAGGAGCATTCCTATTCTTTACCCTTTGGTCCAGGTTGAAAGAACATTGACTAATTCTATGTTTGGTTATTAAATCTGCGGCTAGGCTGGGAGGATACCGGCTGTCACTTCAGCTCCCAAACAATAGGACATAATTGAATATTTTAGTCTGTCACACTAAAATATCCAATTTTACGCCCGATAATTAATATTTCCCTATTTATTTGCACCCTCCTTCCAAGGCTTTTGACTTCTCTGAATCTTGGATGTAATCTTTATTATAGTTGATAGTTCAACATATTTTAACAGTTCAATTGGCAAGATTGAAAGTAAATTAAGATTTAAGTAAAAAGATTATCACAATCTTGATTTAATATTTTTAGACACAACTAATTTAATTCTTCATTTCACAAAATCTCATCAACAAGGAGAAAGACAAAGAAAACTACTCAGAATGCATAGGAACAATAACACAAAACTTGGATTTCATTTAAAGCTATAAAACAATAAACAAATATACTTATCTCGAATCTTCTTCCCAAGCAGACTACTTGAAGTTCCTTTGACTCTTCCTTTTGTACAACACACTTCAAATACTCACCATGACACTAACTTAAACACTCTTAAACACATTACTGACTTTCAGATTACACTTAAATAACACTTAACGACACCCCACCATGACACAAAAATCATTTCTATATATAGAAGGAGTCATATTTCCAAAGGTTGCTTAAGCACCTCTTCAAAAAGCGTTCAGATTCAACGTATTTTGCTTGAATCAACTATCTCACCGTCGGTGAGCTCGATCTCGCCGTCGGCAGGAAGAATGAATAACCGCTCATGCTCACTGTCGGCAGGCTCGATGGCGGGCTCCTTTATAATATATTCAAATGCTCTCGAGAAAATCTCACCGTCGGCGGCCTCTTCCTCGCCGTCGGCGGGAAGGCCGCCGGCGGGATAGTTCAATTTTCATATATTTTAGTCCTTTTTGTTCCAGATTAGCTCCTTTTTTATCTTTTTCTCCCATTACCTATAAATCTTTATTCCTGTAATAAAACATAGAAAATACCTTTCTTTAAAGTGCAATTTCATATATAATTAGTATGAATTTCTTAATACATTTTCTTGTGGTCAAAATCCCCTAAACTTAACTATTACTTGTCCTCAAGTAATTTTGATACTACATAAAAGTTAAATAGAAATACTATGAATTTGATTTAAATAAATTTTATAGTAAAGTTAAGTAGAAATATTTTTAAATAATTAAACTAATTCTATATATTTAAGGCTATTTAGTCATCAAGTTTAAGATTTATAGTCTTCTATTTATTTCAAGAATGACTGTATTTTGTAATATTAAATTACTTAAGATATTCAGATGATAGGAAATTCATGAAAACATTATTTAGTAAAATACTAATCCATATATATAAGTTCAGAAATGTAACTGAGTTTACTCTTTAGGTTGATTCAAATGAAGCTAATTTTTTATAAGACATTTCCTCAAGCTTCTCCTCACTTATTATATATATATATATATATATATATATATATATATATATATATATATATATATATATATATATATATTAAGTGAGGATCACTATTTTTGGTTAGCTTCGTTAATAATTTTGAACTTCATTTTCCCCTTCCTAAATTTGAAACTTGAAACATTTACTTACCTTATATGTATTTCATAGTTTTTACTTCATTGAGTTTCAATCTTTTCTTTCTCAACTAAATACTTTAGAATTTAATATTTTAAAATATAGTTTTTGTTACTTTAAATAGTTAACTATATTCTTATTCTCTTATACTAAATATCTTAATCTACAAAATTATTTTTAATTATTAAAAATATTTCTTTTAACTTTCTATAATAATTAAATAAATTAATTCTAGTTTACCGAATTAAATTTACTACAGAAAATCATTTTTATAATAATTTTTGAAAATATAATTTGAGAACAATTTAATAATTAAATTTGTGTTTTTCCCTCCCCCAAACTTAAATTTTTCAATCTATCTATATATGGTGAAAAGAAAATAAAATGTAAATTTAAATCATACCTTTGTGCTTTTGGTATTTCTTCTATTTGAAGTTCTGCAGGTTCTTTTCATCACTTAATTAACCTGTACTGTTAATAACTTTCTATACATATATAATATAAAAGAAATTTGTTGGGTAAAGAAGTTTTGAAATAAGTACAACTACTAACACAATTTATACCACAACATAACACAACATCCACATATATTTTACTAATCCAATCCAAGATTACAATAGCAGTCTGAAAATATTAAAAATTTAAAAACTACATACATTTAACTTATACAACGATATTAAAATGTCTTACACGAAATAACAATCCAAGTTCATAAACTAACATCGATACTGAATTTAAGAAAACAAACAAAAAATCACACAACATAAATATCTAATCAAAAAATCTAATCATCAACACTAAAATCCCAAACAATATCATCATCTCCTTGTTCAGCAGGTGGAGTAGGTTGATAATGAGTATAGCGAGGACACTCAGGAAACACAACATCAGGCTCTCCTCTCTGATAATGATGCTCAGCATCATAGTAGGCTATATCAAACTCAGAATGTCTCTGGAGATAATCACTGTCATAATCATGCCTTCGCTCTAAGCCTCTAATCCTTTGATCTATATGCTCCAATTTTTCTTCAATTTTTTCAAAAAATTTTCGATGTAGAGTCATTTCTTTCATCAAATCATAAAGGGTAGGAGAACTATAGGTAGGAGGATCTTGACTGGTAGAGGGAATATCCCTACTAGTTGAAGGTGCATAGCTCTTAATCCCAGATCTCCATCCTTCGTGGGACTCATAGGTTTTTATATTAGCCTGGGTAATGGGTCTCATAGGTTCTACCCATTCCTCATCATCTCTAGCCTCTACTCTAGACAATTCGCAGAGTGTATAAATTAGACCAGGATGTCCTAGTCCTCCTCCACTTTCACTTCGTGCGGTGGCTAATATATTCTTGTAAATAATACTTCTCACATTAATACTTTTCTGGTTATGAATACAGAAATTTAGAACTGCTATATCTCTTGTTACTTCACTATGGTGATAGGTAGGTAACAAAGTAGAACAAATAAAATAATGCCAAGTCTTAGATGTTGCATTTAACATAGAGAGAGGGAAGTTTACCCGTTCACGCTGCTTAATCTTCCAAGTTCCTTTCCCATCAGTGAGAAAGTTAATCACTTCATCCAGCAGTCCTTCCATTGTTCCAAAAGTATTATATTCGCTGGTACGCAGATCTTGTACTTCGTAGAAAGCATTGATTCTTGCAGCATTAAAATCAACTAAAAATCCTTTAACCTTTATTGGTGCATCTTCTATCTCAGTCAGGTTGGCATAAAATTCTTTCACGACTTCAACAATGACTTTATTCATCGTATAATAGAAATTCTCCCATTTTCTCTCTCTTATCGTTCATTCTACTTCTCCTCCCGGATTTTTAAAGACTCTATCCTGAATGCACTTTCTCGCTTTGATATTGAGGTTGTATCTTGATTGTGCTCTAGCATTCACGAATCGTGTTTCGTCAAAATTCAGTCGCCTTTTCTGTCACGGAGCCATTTCACGATCTATCAAATTTACAAAAAATCTTAACGAAACTCCAAAATAACACTAAAATGGCTTCCAAAGTTGACTTAAATCAATCTAAATCAAGTTCCATGAACTTCTTCCAAGTATTTTCTCCACATTTTCACATTTTCCAAAATTACTCAATGTGGAAGAAATCCATGGTGAAAATCGAAATTTTTTACATAGGAGGGAAGCTCTTTCCAAGGGAAGATAAAATCCGGTGTCAAAATGAGTTGATATCGCTCCAAATGCAAGATCTCTCAAGTCCTAGGTCAGTTTTTCAAAGTTTTGAGGAAGGGGACGATGAATAGTAATGGTTGACTTGTCAAAATATAGTATTTTTCAAGATCTCGCTGTCGACGGGAAAATTCTCGCCGTCGGCGAGCTAATTAATTTAAAGAGGTCAAAAGTTTTTGGAAAATCTTATCGTCAGTGGGATCGATCTCGCTGTCGGCAGGAAAATTCTCACCGTCGGCGAGCTAATTAATTCAAAGAGGTCAAAATTTTCTGTAAAATCTCGCGGTCGGCGGGATCGATCTCGCGGTCGGCGGGATTTTCGAAAATTTTAAGAGTTTTTTTATATTGTTTTAATTTATTTTAAGCCTCAATAATGTCCGATCAATCTATTAAATACATTTCATTGTGATTAGATATTATTTTAACACATAAATTCACACAGCACAAAACATCAAAACTTTATATATGAAATCCAAGTGTTTACAAATTTCACACACACTACATTACTAACAAAGTACTTTTAAAATCTTAATACACACAATTCAGCGTCGCAATCCAAACCACAATACTCAAAATATTGAGATTGAACAAATAAAACATAATCTCATCTATACTGAGATTAAATATCCAAAGTGCAAAAAACATAATAAACTAAATTCAAACTAGCATAACACACAGATAAATAAGAGTAAATATCTTCTACTCATCAGGATCGGTACTAAAATCATCTCTGATATCTCTGATAGAACGTAAGTGCACGAACAGATTATAGGAAGTCCTGTAAGGAAATTCTTCTATAGAATCTTCTTCAATCCATCCTTTCCTTCTTAAAAGCTGTATGAAACTAGCCTGGAGATGTCCGAAATGATCAAAGTGTTCTTTCATTCTCCAGTCAATATGATCAAATAAATCAGAGATATTGTTGATAGAATTCATCACATTCTGTATATCCTTCTCCAATCCTTTGAGTTTTTGAAAGATCAGATTAGTTTTATCAGTAAATGGCCTAATTGGAAGATTACTTTGAGATGCTTGATCTGCAATAATAGCTGTATCATTATTGTTATCCAAAGTAGGAAACATATCAGTAGGATCTAATGGTTTCTAAGGCAAAAGTACTTTTTCCTTGGCTTCATAGGAAACTTTGTGCTGACTACATAATGCAAATATTATTGAAGGATGTCCAAGTCTATGAATCGATCCATGCACAATCAGGCCTAAGGCAGACTTCACAATAATAGATCCAACGTTGATGGGTAATTCCATTTGAATACAGTAATTTAAAATCGCGCACTCCTTAGAAACTTTACTTACCCTCATTGTGGGTAATAATATTGAAGAAATAAAGAAGTGCCAGTGCTTAGAGACGGGGTTACGAAGTGATGCAGAAAAACTAACGTACCCGTCTTCTCGTATTTCCCAATCTTCATATTTGTCAGTCAAATATTGGTAGATCTCATTTATATTATATCTTGTAGGAACAAAATTGGAATAGTGACAAACAGGTGTATTCTCAATTGAAAACAACTCATTAAATCTTGAAGGAGTGAAAGTTACCCATCTACCTCGTACATATACTCTTCTATTGTTGATTCCATGAAGATTGGAGTAGAATTCTTTAACTACGGGGATGATTACTGCAGAAGTTGTATACCATAATACCTCCCAACGTCGTCGAACAATCATCTCCTCAATAGGTGTTGTCTAATTCTCCACTCCTCTATTGACGAATCCTCTTTCTTTAATCAATCTCTTCTTCATCATAACTTTGTTGAATATCCGCCGGGCCTCATAACTGACAAACTTTCATCGATTGAACACTCGGGATTTAGTGATTTCAAGTGGATTGGATGCCATAATACTATGTTTTTGAGGGGTTTCTATTCATTTCTAGGAAGTATAATGTAAAGATTTTGAGTTCTAGGCGTCCTTTAAAGAGAAAAACACTTAGAATTGCCAAAAACTGCCAAAATAACTCCCAAAAACTGCTCTTCATCTATCTTTTCGTCGGTGGCAACGATCTCGCCGTCGGTAGGATAGTTAATAATTTAAACTGAAATTAGGCGCGCCGATCTCGCCGTCGGCTAGCTAAGGAAAAATTGCCCAGTTTCGCTTAGGTCCGAATATTTTCTGATTTCTCTTTATAGACTTAATTTTGTGATGATTATAAATATGAGTAGTAGAATTCATTTTATATTTAAATTAGTAATAAATTAAATATATATTATAATTAAAAACTACTATGAGTTTCCTCCCATAAAGCGCTTGGTTTAACGTCGTCAGGCCGACCTATTCTGGTTATTAATCAGGTTGACTGAGCATTAAAACCTCTTTAAAATTTGGTCTTCTTCCTTCAAAATATGGTTTTAATCTATGTCCATCTACTTTAAATCTGTGTCCAGTCTTTTGATCTTCAATTTCTACAGCTCCGTATGTGAATATTTGAGTTATAGTGAAATGTCCTAACCATCGAGATTTCAATTTCCCAGGAAATAATTTCAATCTTGTATTATAAAGTAAAACTTCTTGTCCTGGTTCAAAATTTTTTTGTTTAATCTTTCAATCATGCCATAATTTCATTTTTTCTTTATAAATTCTATCGTTATCATAGGGTTCATTTCTTAATTCTTCTAATTCATTCATCTGCAACAATCTCTTCTCACCAGCATCTTTTAAATTATAATTGAATTCCTTAATTGCCCAATACGCTTTGTGTTATAATTCAACTGGTAACTGACAAGCTTTTCAATAAATAAGCCTGTAAGGAGTCATTCCAATCGGTGTTTTATAAACAGTTCTGTATACCCATAATGCGGTGTCTAGTTATGTAGACCAATCTAACCTACTAGGGTTTACAGTCTTTTCTAAAATACGTTTAATTTCTCGATTAGAAACTTCAGCTAATCCACTGGTTTGTGGATGATAGGCAGTTGATATCTTATGAATAATGTTAAATTTTTCTGCCAATTTCTGAATATATTTATTCTTAAAATGGGATCCTCCGTCTGTGATAATCACTCTCAACATTCCATATCTTGTGAAAATATTTTTCATTAAAAATTTTGAAACACTTTTAGCATCACAATGCGGTAAGGCTTGTGCTTCAATCCATTTAGAAACATAATCAACAACAACTAATATATATGAGTTTCCAAATGAAGGTATAAATGGTCCCATGAAATCTAATGCCCAAAAAAAAAAAATTCAACTTCTAATATAAAATTCAGAGACATTTCATTTCTTCTAGTTATATTACCTACTCATTGGCATTTATCGAAAGTTTTGATATATTTAAAACCATCTCTAAAAAGAGTAGGCCAATAAAATCCAGATTGTAGAATTTCGTAAGTAGTTTTATCTGTCCCAAAATGTCCTCCAAATTCAGAATCGTGACATTTTTGAATGATCTGTTCAATTTCTTCATAAGGCACACATCTTCTAATTATTAGGTCCTTACATTGCTTATATAAATATGGTTCATCCCAAAAACATATTTTAGCATCATTAATGGATTTTTTCTGTTGTTGCAGAGTTAGCATGGGTGATAAAATATCACTTACAATATAATTTACTATATCAGCATACCATGGTATTTTTCACTCATTTATATTATAAAGTTGTTCGTCGAGAAAACCGTTCGTAATTTTATTGTCGTTGTCGATAATTCACAATATTCTAGTCTCGATAAATGATCTGCAATTTGATTATCAGTTCCTTCTCTATTACTTATTTCAAAATCAAATTCCTGCATTAATAATATCCATCTGATTAATCGTGGTTTGGTATCCTTCTTTTATATTAAATATTTAATAGCACAATGATCAGTATGCACAATACATTTAGTTCCAATTAAATAAGATCTAAATTTATTAAAAGCATATACAATTGCTAATAATTCTTTTTCAGTAACTGTATAGTTAATTTTGGCATGATTGAGAGTTTTACTAGCATAATATATGACTTTGAAAATTTTATCACATCTTTGTCCAAGAACAGCTCCTATAGAATAATCACTAGCATCACACATAAGTTCAAATAGTTTCTCCCAATCAGGTGAAACTATTATAGGTGCTGTGATTAATTTATCTTTTAATAATTCAAAAGCTCTTAAGCATTCATCAGTAAATTCAAATTTCTTGTCCTTTTCTAAAAGTTGGCATAGAGGTTTGGTAATTTTTGAAAAATCTTTTATATAACACTGTTGACCTCATTTTTGATGAGGTCATCTCTTCTTCTTTTTAGTACTTAGGATCTAGCCTTAGGCTTTTCCTTCGACTATCTTAGAGGATTAGAATTGGGACCCACCACTTAGAAATTAAAACCACTTCTTAACTCCCCGCAAACTCCACAAACTCGACTATAGACCCCTAATCACCTAGAGGGTCGAAATCAAATGTGGAAGTTTAAAGGATGAGTTCCTATAGGACTCTTCGGCCTTAGTGACTACCCCGGGTGGCTCGGTCTCGGTGAAGGGCTGACTTACACACACACTACACCTATACACTACACTTTCACACACATCCTAGAAACACACCCATACCTAACTCGATCTCCCCGACTCATAAAGGTGATCCACATGGATGGTCCTTAACCCCTAAGCCCTCGCTAAGAGGGTTAGGAACAACATAGTGGATGCCTCAAATGAGTCCCTTCATGGCTCATGAGGACTTGATATGGCTTCATGGCTCAACCAAAATGATTTTATTCCACTTACATTTACCCAATCTTCAATTTTCCAAATTTTCAATTTTTGACCCCCGGGACCCTACACCCGCCTAACCTACCCAAAGCCCTTGAAATTACCCAAAATTTTCAAATCACCCAAAACTCCTCAAAACCAATCCCAAACATTTCCAAATTACCCAAATTGATCATTCATAGCCAAAAATATCAAAATTCCAAAAATACCTCCCAATACCCTCCAAATACCCAAAATACCCCTCTTAACCCAAAAATCAAAAAATTCAAAAAATTCCCAGAAAATTCCAAAAAATCCCAAATATTCCCAATTTCATTTTGTTCAACTACACCATGGGCCAATTTTGTCAATTTACCCCAATGTTATCAAAACCCCCAATTTGACCCATTTTAACCCAAAGTGAACGCAATGTCAAGCCAAACCTACCCAATTGACCCAAATTCTGGTCCAATTCAATTCTAAACTTCAATTCAAAATTCCCAACACCAATCTAGACCAAATCTAAGTCCAATTTGATTGACATTTGAATCCAATTTCACTTTTGGCCTTAAAGCCCAATTTGGACCCATGACCCAAACCTAATCCAAACTAACCCAATTCAACTCCAATTAACCCTAAACCTTTTCTAAAACTTCCTTAGCATCCCCAAAAACAAAACACTAACATGATTTGCCCAAAATTTGGACCCAAACCCCACTCAAATTCAACCCAAAACAAAAAGGCCCAATTTTGACTTAAACCCAAACCTAACCCAAATAAGCCCAAACCCCAAAATCAGGACCCAATCAAAGCCAAAACCTCTTTGAAACACTCCCATAAATATTTCCCAACATTAATTTTACATCAATTTCAACCCTAGCACAACATTGGCCCAAATTAGCCCAACTTAACCTACATTGAGCCATTTACCAAAGAGGCCCAAATTCAAACCAATTCAATTCCAAGTCACACTAAATTGAGTCCAAACCATTCATGAATCATTCCTAAACCAATTGCAACATTTATTTGACATGGTCCTTCACAAAATTTTCACCCAAAAGCCCATCCTAAAATAAAAAAAACCACTTCCCTAAATCACTTTAAAAGCCCATCTAAAACCATTTCAAAGAGCCCAAAATCTACCCTAAAGCCCATATGACATTTTCATTTGCAATCCATTTAATCAAAGTCATTCCCTAAGTTCCAATCCCATCATCAAATGATTCCAAATCAAGCCTCATGCCAAATCACCCCTAAATGCCAAAATTCACAAAATCCTTCTCCATGAAAGTCGACTTAACTTTTCCCAAGCCAAATGGAGCCATGAAGCCATGCATGAGCCCCATGGGAGCCATGAGAGCCATGGAATCTACTTTTTACCTCACCAAACCATTAATGGCAAGAGAGGGGATATCTTTCTTAAACCCTCTTAGACCCTTTTTTACCTTAAGCATGTCACACACTAAACCATGCTTAGCCACCTCACCATGGATGGAGACCACACCATTTTCTCTGGGCCGACCCAAGTGACTCTTTTCACCTCAAAACCGAGCCTCGGGTGGTGAACCTAGCCCAAAACCATGGGTTGACTCATTTGAACCCAAAATAGCCTTCCCCCATTCCATTTCAATTCAACTCCTTTACACATGTCCATGGCCAATCGATCGCACTAAGCCCCGACCTCGACCTCCCCGACCTCGAGGGTGACTCCGACCCCCGGCCGGCCAGCCACCATAGCCGCCGGAAACCACCAGGCCGAGAGAACCCATTTGAGCCAAAGTTTGGAATTCCCACTCGCCGAGCCGCCCCATGCCCAATGGCCATCATCGGTATTCTTCCCTCGACCTAGCAACCGATCCCAAGCCTTAAATCCCCCGGGAGGCCCTCCACCCTCTCCTATTTAAACCTCACTTCCTCTCGGCCATGCGAGGTGCCGAACCGTACCTTACCGAAACCCTACCAAAATTGCTCCGTACCACTCTCCATACTTAGAGCAAGCTTGATCCCCAGGTGACAATTTGCCCTAATCCCCACCAACGGAGCCCAATTTCTCACCAAAATTCCACCCAAAACCAGGACACTTCTTCATAGTGGATCAATCCCCAAATCGATTGATCCTACACCTTCACTGCACCATGCGGAAGAGGTCCACCAAGCAAAGCCCCCTCTCCGTGCCACCCATCGGCTCCGGACTCCAAGCTTTGTGATCGGGCTTGGTCGAAATCATACCTGCACAATTCACTGTGCCAAGGGACTTCATCCGGAGCTTGCTTCGACCCAATCGAAGGTGACATAACCCTCGTATCAAGCCACACTTCTCCGAGCAAAGGTATGAGCTAACTCTTTATCCCGAGCTTCGGAGATTCTCCATTTCAAATGCCTTAATTTCAATGCATGATCACCGTATAGATGTATTCGTCTCTTCAAGACGAATCCATAGAGCACAAGAACACGAAAATTCGTTAAGTATTGAGCGAGATATTAGGGATTTAGTGTGGACTGGCTCTCGTGCCAGGAGGCTTGGGGACGATGAACGGATGCCATTAATTTAATACACGTGCGGACGGACGGCCAGGATCGCGCCGGATGAGGAGACAGAACGATACAGCGGGCCCCCGGAGAGCTGAGTTGGATGGCGGCGCCGAATCAGAAGACGACGCGTGTGCGTTCGGAGCTGCCGAGGATGGCGTGGCGCCGCGTGGATAAGTAGAAAAATAAGTTATTTTTCTATTTATTTAATTCCCTAAACTTCAAAAATGCATAACTTTGTGTAGGAAAATAAAAAAAATAAAATAAAAATACCCTCTTGCGCAGTGAACAGAGGAGAATAATGTGGAAAAGAAATCATTTAATTTCATCAAGTATTTTATTTTTGATGATTTATTTACCCTCTGCATTGTTTTAATTCTCCATGCATATAGGAAATTCACCATGGCATGAGACCATAGGGCTTTTGAAGCCTCTGAATTTGGGAATATTCCCCAAATTTTCCAAAGTCAGAAGCCATCTCTATGAGAAGTTATTGATTTTTCAAATTCATGTTGCTATTTTGAGTACTTTAATTCCAAAAATTAGCATGTTGTGAAATAAATTCTAGGAAAATTTGAGGATGTTTCTCATGACCAGAGGACTCTAGGAAAAATAGGTTTTGAATTAATCCACTTGGAATAACCCTAATTGGCTTAAACACCCAAAATATGTCCCTAATTAATTAGAGCGAATCATACATCAAATTGACTTGAAATCAATTCTCCACTGACCTTTAGGATCAGAGGAACCCATCATAAAAATTTGATGTCAATTGGACTTGGTTAGCCCTACTAAATGGGTTAATTAAGCCATTTAGCCATTTTAAACTTTAAAAATTCATAACTTTCAAAATACTTTTCAAACTTTAACCAAATTGGTTTTGGAGCCTCTCTGATATTAGGGGAATTTAAGAAAATTAAAATTGTAATTTTCTAAAAAAGTTAATTTTTTGCATTATTTTAATATTTTTAATAATTAAAAAATAATAAAAATCACAAAAATAATAAAATTTACCAAAATGTTATATTTTGAATTTTAATCACTTAGGAACAAACCCCATATTTTTCTTAAGTCTCTATAATGAGATATTAAATTTTAAAGCCCTAAGGTAATTTTAAAATTAAAAAAATGTATTTTTTTAGCATTTCCACTAAAATGATTCTAATAAATCAAAGAAAAATCAAAAAATTGTAAAAATTGATTCTTTGATTTCCTTGATATTAGAGAGATTTTTGAAAAATATAAAATTCATTTTTTAACCTTTATTTTATTTTTAAATTAATTAATACTCCAAAACTCAAAATAATTATAATAAAAAGAATATAATTCAAAAAATCACCAAAATTGGTCCAAGTGGTCCTCTGGTCATTAGGAATGTCCCATAATTTTCTTAAGGACAAAAACTTTCCCTTGGTCATATTATTAAATTTTCCTCGGAAATCTCTATTTTCCACCAAAAATAATTACATAAATAAATTAAATACAGAAAAATCACATTTTCTCCTCTCATGTCTTTATTGACATATGAGTGAAGTCACATAAAAATTTCAAGTTCATTTAAGCCCAATTTAGTGAGTTATAAAATTATTAAGCTTGAAGGGGCAACATGGTAATTAAAATTTTAACCTTTAATTAAAACTTTAGGCTTAATAAAATTAAAGAGTAAAATATTTGATCTTAATCTGATTTGGATGATTGAAATTTAAATAATTAAAGGGTAGAAACCTATTAAATAATTTAAAAATAATTGAAATGAACTTTAATTAAATAATTGATTAAATTTGAAGAATAATAAAATTGGAATTATTAAAATAAAGGATATTATTAGGAAGAGATTTGTTCTTTAATTTAAGAATCCCTAAATTAATCATCTCAATAATATTTAATTCCTAATTAAAATGATAATCCAAATTTAAGATTTAAAATGTTAAAAGACTTAATCATTAAATTAAATTAAAGTTAAATTATTTAAATTAAACCTTTTTAAAATTTCAATTAAATTAAAATTAAAAATAAAATAAAATTAAAATTTAAAATAAATTGAATTAAATAAAATTAAATTAAAACAAATTAAATTTAAATTAAATCAAATTAAATTAAATTAAATCATATTAAATTAAATTAAATTAAATTAAATTAAAATAAAAAAAAATAAAATCAAGTTAAAATTAAAATTTATTTAAATTAATTAGATTAAATTAAATTTAAAACTAAACTAAATTAAATTAAATTAAAGTTAAATTAAATTGAATTAAAAATAACATCACCTAAGACATAAAGAAATTCAAAATAAAGCAACTTGAACACTATTCCAAATTTAAACCCGTTAATCGAAATTAAATTAAATCACAAACCATTCGAACATCAATTTGCCCTCTAAGCTTTTGTTGTCATAACCCCTAAACGTAACGTTAAATGAAGTGTTACTTCACTTATAGGATATTCAAATGTCCTAGTTCACTGAGCAAGATAACAAAACTCGAATTCTCTGGACGATTAATTCATTTGTATAATTAAATTCATTCGGACTTAAAACAATTCTAAGCAATATCGAAAAGATGTTTAAGATTCTTCTTAAACACTTCCTCAATATGATAGGATATTTATAAGAACAATTGAACTTAATTGTTCTTTGATGAAGAAAATCATCCTCAAACCAAAACACAAGAACCTAGACGTCATAGGAAATGACTAGCCATAGTGATTAGAACTTGGTAGAAAACCATAACCCTTCCCTTACCTTTATCGAGGAACTTGCTTTAAATGCTTAAATATTCTAAATTGTGTTTAAGTGCAGCCTGGGATGATGGGAAGACCCTCCAGGTACGCTTTTATTTTATTGCAATTTATTTTCTTGTAATTTACTTTATTGCAAATGCACTTTACTTTTCTTGCATAAAAACCCACACTTTTAGGATAACCCCTAAAACTGAAACCAAAACTAAATTAAAAGTCATTGCAAGATAAAATTAACCGCCACAACATTTCAAAATATAAAACAACTCAAAATTTAATTACAAACGAACACAAACCGCGATTACAACTAAATTAAAACGTCTTGTTGGATGATCGGAATACCTCTGATGATGTAACCTACGTGTTGCTAACAGGAATTCCCACGGTCTAAATGAAAGTGTGGAACTCATTCAGTTGAGTTTAGCAAATTCATCCGGACTAAGTGAATCCGATAAAAATAATGATGCCGAAGGATGGAACCGTGGATCTTAACCGGTGTTGTTATAATCAACTTTAAGATTTGTTTAATTGAAACATGAAAAACACTTGGAAATTAAGAATTTCTCTAAACCAAAACACTTTTCTCATCTCCTGATTTATGACTTCTAAAACTAAACCTCTGCAAGAACAAGGAGCTCGGAGCATGGTGGGCGAAGACGGCCATCGTCATCACGCAAAACTCGAATCTACATCGAAGAAACCATTCTTAGAATTAAATAACCAATCCATAGGAATTCGAGGTAGTTTGCCTAGTGCAACATAAATCCTCAACTCTTCGTTATGCATTTGCATGATCATGTCATGTAAATTAAGCCCTAACCGGTCTTAGGACTCCGAGGTAGTCGTTTAGTACGACATAAACCCTCATATCTTCGAGGCTATTTGTATGATTTTATCATACAAATATAAGTCCAAATTAATTAAAATTGGCAAGATTGAAACATTAAATAAACATTAGGACTTTTCTAAATCCAGGCCAAATAATAGGATAGTCAGGAATTACCGGAGTTCGCTTCGAATCTGTGATTTCTCCTACCTTTCTTCCTTTGAATTCCAAAAATAAAATGTTCCAAATTTGATCCATTCTCTATCGAAATTCCAAAATTCAATCCCTCGAAAACTTAAAATTCGAGATTCTCGAGAGCAAAACTACCGATTATTATCGAGAGTTTTCTTAGGTGATTCTCATCACTTAAAATGTAATTAACTATAGTGGGCTTGCCCTTATAGGGAATTTTAAGAACCTGGTAATATAAACCCCGCTTAATTCATTTATATTAAGCGAGGAACTTGTCGGCTTATAAAATTGGTTTGCGTGACCTAACGGATGCCACAAATCTTCTAGTTTATTTAATCGAGCCCCATTATCAAGCAAAGGTGTCTATTCTTTGGAATAGATACACGGTTTGTGGTGCGGTGCTCGTTTATATAAACTATTCGGGATGTGAGATCAGTTTGATTTCATATCTTAAAATTTTCAAATTTAAAATTATTTTCAAAAATCAAATACTACTTTTCAAATTATTTATTTAAATTAAATTTAAAATTCGCCGACAATTTCTGTAGGCGACCCTTTCTTCAAAATAAAACACACAACCTAAAATATGCCGACAAGCGCCTGTAAAATCCGACATGTTCAAGAAAACTTCTTACCCCTCTCACTGTAGTAGGAGGTGGTAATTTAGCTATTGCTCGAATTTTTGCGTAGGTCTACTTCCATGCCATTTTCTAAAATTTTATGCCCTAATACAATTCCTCCTGCAACCATAAATTGACATTTCTCCCAATTTAGAACTAAGTTAGTTTTTTCGCATATCTCTAAGACTTTTCAAGATGATTCAAGTATGAGTCAAATGATGTTCCAAATACAGAGAAATCATCCATAAATACTTCTATTTATCATCAATTAATTTACTAAATATAGACATCATACATCTCTGGAATGTTGCAGGTGCATTACATAATCCAAAGGGCATTCTTTGAAAAGCAAATGTTCCATAAGGACTGGTAAATGTTGTTTTTTCTTGATCCTCAGGAGCAATCAGAATTTGATGATAACCGGTATATCCATCTAAAAAAAAATATTTATGCCCGGCTAGTCTATCTAACATTTGGTCTAGAAATAGTAAAGGGAAGTGATCTTTCCTCGTGGCTGAGTTTAATTTTCTATAGTCAATACATATACGCCAACCAGTAACTTGTCTTATAGGTATTAAATCATTATTTTCATTAGCTTCAACAGTCACTCCTCCATTCTTAGGAACACAATGAATTGTGCTTACCCAAGCAATGTCCGAAATAGGATATATAATACCATTGTCTAACCATTTCAATATTTTTTTCTTGACTATTTCTTTCATTATTAGATTTAATCTCCTTTGGGGATCAACTCCTGGTTTATGTTCATTATCTAAAATAATTCTGTGCATACAAATTGAAGGAATAATTCCTTTAATATCTGTTAAGGTCCAACCAAATGTTTTCTTATACTTTTTTAATGTATCCAGACGTTTTTGCTCTTGTGATTTGTTTAGTTCTGCCAATATAATAACCAGTAGGGTTGAAGAGTTACCTAAATAAGCATACTTCAAATGAGTAGGTAAAATTTTTAATTCAAGTCCAGGAGGTTTAATAATCGACGGAACTATATTCGTTTCAGCGTTGTTTGTATTGTCCAACATTTCAAATCTTTCTTGTATATAATCTAATTCTTCATCATATGTTTCTTCAATTAATTCCGTATTTTCTATTTCTAGTTTTTCTTCAAAGTATTCTTTAAAATGTTCATTTTACAAATGTTCAAGAATGTCCATTCGAAAACATTCATCATCTTTTTCTATAACAGGATATTTCATTGATTTTGCAATGTTAAAAGTTACTTTTTGATCGTTTACTCTCATAGTTAATTCTCCTTTTTGAACATCAATCATAACTTTTCCAGTAGCTAAGAAGGGTCTTCCTAAAATTATAGGTATTTCTTTATCTTCTTTCATATTTAAAACAATAAAATCCACAGGGAAGATAAATTTATCCACTTTTACTAACACATCTTCAATAACTCCTTTAGGATATGTCACTGAACGATTAGCTAACTGAAGGGTTACTGAAGTAGGTGGAACTTCTCCCAATCCTAATCTTTTAAAAATTGATAAAGGCATAAGATTTATGCTGGCTCCTAAGTCACATAGAGCTTTTCCATAAAATTTTTCTCCAATAGCGCAAGGTATAGTGAAACTACCAAGATCTTTTAATTTCTCAGGAAGCTTTTTCTGAATAATTGCACTACACTCTTCGCAAAGTGCAACAGTTTAATTGTCTGCAAATTTCTTTTTTTATTTAAAATATCTTTCTTAAATTTCACATAATTGGGCATTTGTTCTAATGCTTCTACAAAAGGAATATTTACCGTTAATTTCTTTAGGATTTTAAGAAACTTAGAAAATTGCTTATCTTTTTTATGTTGCTTTAGTCGTTGAGGAAATGGTGGTGGTGGTTTTTCTACCAAAATTTTGATAGGTATTAGTGGATATTCTTCATTTTGATCTTGCTGATTCTTCTCTTTTTCAATTTCCACTTCCTCATTTTGACTTTCCATTTCGTTTTGCATTTTTGTTTCAACTTCTTTTCCACTTCTTAACTGTATCACTTTAATTTCTTTTTTTCCGTGATCTTTAGGATTTATTTTTACATTACTAGGAAAAGTTCCAGGAATTCTATTATTAAGTGCAGTAGCGATATGTCCAAGTTGAGTTTCAATATTTTTAATTGCAGCTCCTTGATTTTGTAATTGATTTCCTTGAATTTGTAATTGATTACCTTGATTTTGCAAATGTTGCCCCATATTTAATATTAATTCCTCCATAGATAACTTCTTATCCTTAAATTGAGAATTATATCCAGGTGGATAAGAAGGTTTATAATTAGAATTTCCTTGGTTAGATGGATTTCCTACTGGGTTTACTGAGTTTTTCATCCATTGCTGATTAGCAGAGTTATTATTCCAATTAAAATTTCGATGGTTCTTCCAACCAGGGTTATAATAATTTGCATAAGGATTATTGGGTCAATTATTAATAGTATTTAAAGTTTCGTATGAAGGTTGAGCGTTTATAAATTGTACAGACAAATTTTCTTCTATAGTATTAGGAGAATAATTCGTTCCAAAATGATCTAATTTCTTGGATGTAACAGTAATTTGAGAAGCTAACATAGATATTGCATCAGAGTCATGTGTACTGACTATTTTTTTAGGATTTAACCTTTCAGAAGGCCATTGAAAATTATTAGTTGTCATTTCTTCTATTAATGAATAAGCCTCATCAAATGGTTTTGACATTAATGATCCTCCAGTAGCAACATCTATAATAAATCTAAGAGATCATATCAATCCATTCTAAAAAGTTTTTATAATTAACCAATCTGGTAACGCATGGTGTGGGTATTTCCTAAGAAGATCTTTAAATCTCTTCCTAGCTTTGTATATTGATTCTCCGTCAAACTGACTAAAAGAAGTTATGTCATTTCTAAGTTTTGCAGTTTTTGAAGGAGGAAAATATTTGGATAGAAAGTTTTGTGATAGTTCTCCCCAAGTTTTAATAGATCTAGGTGCTAACCAATTTAACCACATTTTAGCCTTATCCCTTAAAGAAAAAGAAAAAAGCCTAAGTCTAATAGCGTCATTAGATACTCCATCATATTTAAAAGTAGCACATAGTTCTAAAAAATAGCAAGATGTAAATTAGGATCTTCGTTTGGTGAACCAATAAATTGATTATTCTGTACCATTTGGATAATTGCAGGTTTAAGCTCGAATAAGTTAGCCGCTACATCAAGGTTTTGGATAGTTAAGTGAATTTCATCTAATGTAGGGTTAGCGTAATCTCTTAAAGGTCTTGGTTGGTTTATATTTTCAATTGCTGGATTATTTGCCATTTGAGTTAAATTTATAATTTCTCTTTTTTGTTTTCTAATTCTTTTAATAGTGCGCTCTAATTCTGAATCGTAAGGGATTAAACTTTCGGTTCCAAATTTACACATACAATTTTAAGTAAAAATTAAAGATAGTCCGTTACTCTAGTAATTATCTTTAATAATTTTATTACCTTTAATAATTAGTTTTACTTCCCCGGCAACGGCGCCAAAAACTTGATTGCATGGCAGTAATTGTTATAAATATAAGTATTCAACACGATTACTAAGAGATATAAATCCCTAGCAATAACGCTAAAAACTTGACCGGCTCGGGGGATAGTGATCTATAAAAAAATACCTATTTCTTTATGTCTTAATTATTATCAATTTCAAAGGATATTATGCTTTAATGAAAGGTATTTTTTTGTGTTTTTGGATGTAGGTGATGTAAAAAGGTTCAAAAAGGAAAAAGAAGCAAAAAAGAGCAAAAATGGAGCAAAATACAAAAAGTATAAAAAAATATGGCCTGGCGCCTAGGCGCCAGAAGTTGGCGCCTAAGCGCCAGACTCGATACAGAAACTCTCAAGTTTTTGACAATGTTTGAACGGTTATTTTGATGGAGTGAGCGGTTATTGGACATTCTAGAAGACTCGCAGTTGTTCCTTGATGATAGGACATGTGATACATTGCATTTGGACGCTCCAAAATGGTTTTAATAGCAAAGAGGTGCGAGCCAAAGTGAAGAGGTGTGAAGAACTGGACGCGGTGTCCGGCGCCTAGGCGCCATATTCCGGCGCCTTAGGCGCCAGACAAACCTTCTAGAAGATTCATTGAATGTGGACATGTTTTGAAGAGGTGCCTCAAGGCAACCCTTGAAGCCTATAAATAGGAGTCCATTTCTTCAGGAAAAAGTGCCCCCATTGTAACCCCTTTCTCTTATCCACTGTAAGATCTCTCATTCTTAGAGAGAGAAATAGAGAGAGAAATTTAGGGCCACTTTTGTTTAGTTTAGAGAGTTTATTTTCAAGTTGTTGCATCTGGAGTTCATTACACTATGGAGTCAGTAGGAATCAAAAGATCTGTAGAAGGAATATTTGAGATAAGTATTTTACATTTGATTCAAGGTTTATTTATTATGTTTTGCTGTTTATATTCAATGTGTTCTGAGTAGTTAGTTTACTTTCTTCCTTCAATTATGAAGAGATAAATAAAATAATAAAAGATTTGATGGAGAGTTGAAATTCAAAATATTTTCAAAACATTGTGATGACATTGATACCTGATCTTACTTTACTTTTTAAATTGGCCATTTAAATTGTTAAAACCCGTTGAAGAGTTTTGAGACCTAGAAGGAGAAAAACTCTTAACTTGTAAGTGTCACATGAATCCTTGGGTAGTCGAAGGCCATGTGCGGGCTATTCAAGGTGAAGTGCAAATAAATAGGAAGATAAGATTTAAAGGGCGTAGAATTGATAAGTTTTTAGAGTGACAAACTAAATTCTTATAATTTGATTTATATATTAGGAAAGGGTCACTAGTAGGGCTGACCATAGCCACCCTTGGACATCTAGTAGTGTGAGTCTAGATTAACCCATTCTACTAACAACACGTCCTGACTTGATCTGTAAATTAACCAATGTTCTTTGCGCCTGGATCAAAGGGTTAATAATAGGAATGCTTCTATTTGGCACAATACCATAAATCAAATTCTCCAACGAATATTAAATTATCATAAAAATCTTAGATTAATTGAAGGTAAGAAAGTTGTTTATTTTATATAGTTTTCATAAAATCATTGTCTTATTATTGTTTTCTTTATTTACATATAGTAAATTAATAGTAATTTATAGTTAGATTAAAATACAAAAAGATTTTTGAAATATAATATTTAGAACTTTATTACTATAATTCTTCCCCGTGGGATCGATACTGGGGTCTTTGTTTCAAAGCCCTATATTACTTGAAACGATACGTATACTTGCATAGTACCCAAAAAGTGTATAAAATATTTTCTTTTTAAAATTACATTTTGCTATATAAACATATATTTAAAAAGTTTTAGTTGGTACATATCTATATAGCAAGTTATTCTAGGTCAAGTGTTTTGTGCCTTCGCCAGAAATTAAATTTTCTAGCAGTGGTAACAAATTCTTATATATGGAAGTACAAAAGTCAGGTCAAGTTTTTGGTGCCGTTGCCGAGGAAGAAATAGAATAGTTATAAATTTTTTTTTAAAAAATATTATATTTTGAAAAATAATAAAAAATAATATATATATATATATATATAAATTTTATTCATTGTTTTATGTGAAGATTTGGTTCTGAAGGATTAATACCTTTAGATTTTGAATTAGAAAGAACAATTAGAAAAATTAAAAAGGGAAAATAAATTCAAAAATTTTAAGAAATGGCTACTTTACAAAATCCAATTGAACTTAATGATCAAAATGTTTATAAACCATTAAGGGATTTTGCTAACCCTACAGTAGATGAACTTCATAGTAGTATTCAAATACCCACTCGTAGATGCTAATTCTTTTGAACTTAAACCGTCTATTATTCAAATGGTGCAAAACAATCAATTTGGTGGAACACCAAATGAGGATCCAAATTTACACCTTGTTAGTTTTTTAGAACTTTGTGCTACCTTTAAATATAACAATGTTTTTGATGATGCTAATAATCAATCTCATCCCACTGGAAATGGGAATAATCAAGTTAATCCAAATTATAAACCTCCTGGATTTAATAATCAACAGAAAAAGTTATCAATAGAAGAATTAATTTTACAATGAATAATCAATTACAAAATCAAAATACTGCTATTCGTAATATTGAAAATTAAATGGGGCAAAATGCTACTTTAATTAATGACAGACCTGTAGGAATACTTCCTAGTAATATTGAAATTAATCCAAAGGAAACTGGAAAAGAACATGAACAAGTTAAAGCTGTGGAACTTAGAAGTGGAAAGGAATTAAAAGAAAGAATGCAGAATGAAATTGAAAATGAGATTGTGGTTGAAGAGAGTGAAAAATCTAAAGATACTCTCTCTCCTAGTCAAGATCAGACTCTTATACCTGTTAATGTGGAAGATGAAAAACCACCACCACATTTTCCTCAAAAGACTTAAACAGCAGAAATTAAATCATCAATTTTCTAAGTTCTTTGAAATCTTTAAGAAACTTACTATTAACATACCTTTTGCCGAAGCTTTGGAACAAATGCCAACTTACGCAAAATTTATGAAGGATATTTTAAGCAAAAAATGAAAATTTGAAGCTTTTGAAACTCGTTGCATTAAGTGAAGAATGCAAGGTCAATAATTCAAAAGAAATTACCCGAAAAGCTTAAGGATCCCGGAAGTTTCACTATACCCTGTGCTATTGGAGAAAAATTTTGTGGAAAAGCTTTATGTGATTTAGGAGCAAGTATTAATCTCATGCCATTTTCTATCTTTCGAAGATTGGATTTAGGAGATATTACTCCCACAATTTTAACCCTTCAGTTAGTTGATAGATCTATCACTTATCCTAAAGGAGTTATAGATGATGTCATTGTTAAAGTGGATAATTTTACCTTCCCTGTAGATTTCATCATAATTGATATGGAAGAAGATAAAGAGATACCTATTATTTTAGGAAGACCTTTTCTAGCTACCGGACGAGCTAAGATTGATGTGCAAAAGGGAGAACTAACCATGAGAGTTAATGATGAAGAAATTAAATTCAATGTTCTTAAATTAATGAAGTACCCTGATAAAGAGAAATGTTATCGAATGGATATAATTGATTATTTAATTGAAAAATATTATCAAGAAAAATGTAAAATCATTTCTGAAGAAAAATTTGAATTTTTAACTGATGAAAATGAAGTAGTAGAAGAAGAAGAGACTCATTTTATTAAAGATAATTAGGAAACTTTAGACATAACTCAAACTGATATACTTTTACCATCAATTAAAAAAGCTCGTGAACTGGAATTAAAAATGTTACCTTCACATTTAAAATATGCTTTTCTTGGAAATTCGTTAACTTTACCTGTGACAATTTCTTCTGAACTGAGTAAAGATCAAGAAAAAAAACTACTAGGTGTGTTAAAGAATTATAAGAAATCTTTTGGTTAGACTATTGCTTATATAAGAGGAATAAGCCCTTCCATTTGCATGCATAGAATTTTAATGGAAGAAAATTTTAAACCTACTATAGAATCGCAAAGAAGATTAAATCCTATCATGAAAGAGGCTGTTAAAAAAGAAATTATTAAGTGGTTAGATGCTGGTATTATTTATCCTATTTCGGATAGTCAATGGGTAAGTCCTATTCATTGTGTTCCGAAGAAAGGAGGTGTAACTGTCATTGTTAATGATAAAAATGAATTAATTCCTACAAGATAAGTTTCTGGGTGGCGAATTTGTATTGACTATAGGAAATTAAATAAAGCCAGTAGAAAGTATCATTTTCCTTTACCTTTCTTGGATCAAATGCTCGATAAATTAGCTGGACACCCATATTTCTGTTTCTTGGATGGATATTCTGGTTATCATCAATTACTTATTGCTCCTGAGGACCAAGAAAAGACAACATTTACAAGTCCTTATGGAACATTTGCTTTTAGAAGAATGCCTTTTGGTTTATGTAATGCACCTGCAACTTTTCAAAGATGTATGATGTCAATATTTTGTGATTTAATTGACAAAGGAATTGAAATATTCATGGACGATTTTTCAATTTTTGGAACTTCTTTTGAATCTTGTTTGGAAAACATAGCCAAAGTTCTAAAAAGATGTGAAGAAAAAAATTTAGTTCTTAACTGGTAAAAATGTCAATTCATGGTCACAGAAGGCATTGTACTTGGTCACAAAGTGTCACAAAAAGGGATGGAAGTAGATCAAGCAAAAGTGAAAATTATTGCTGAATTGCAACCACCTACTACTCGTTATCGATGTGAGAAGTTTTCCAGTGTCATGCTCGGATTTTATAGAAGATACATAAAGGATTTTTCTAAAATTGCTAAACCTCTTTGTCATTTATTGGAAAAAGATGCGAAATTTGAATTTAATAAAGAATGTATTAATGCTTTTAATATTCTAAAATAAAAATTAATAGCTGCACCTATTATTGTTGCACCTAATTGGAATAAGTCTTTTGAATTAATGTGTGATGCAAGTGATTTTGCAATTGGAGCTGTATTAGGACAAAAATATGAGAAAATTTTCAAAGTTGTATATTATGCTAGTAAAACTCTCACCGAAACACAAAGAAATTACACTACCACCGAGAAAGAGCTTCTAGCTATAAGTATATGCCTTTGATAAATTTCGACCTTATCTTCTTGGTACTAAATGCATAGTTCATACTGATCATTCTGCTATTAAATATCTGTTATCTAAGAAGGATTCTAAACCTAGACTTATAAGATGGGTAAGAATTTGATTTTCAAATAGTAGATAGAAAAGGAACTGAAAACCAAATTGCTGATCATTTGTCTAGAATTAAAAATGATATTATTTCGGAAGAAAATATAAATGAGAAATTCCCGATGAATCTTTATATGTTATTCAAGGATGCAAAACCCCTTGGTATGCCGATATTGTTAATTATTTAGTTAGCAATATTTTGCCTTATGACTTGGATAACAAATTTATTAAGAAATTTAAATATGATGCTAAATCTTATATTTGGGAAGAACCTCATTTATTTAAAATTGATAAAGATTCTATGATTCGAAGATGTGTACCTTTTGAGGAAACTTTTGATATTATTCAAAAATGTCATGATTCTGATTTTGGAGGTCACTTTGGCATAGATAAAACTGCATTTAAAATTTTAAATTCTGGATTTTATTGGCCTACCTTATTTAAATATGTGAGACATTATGTGAAAACATGTGATTGATGTCAAATGATGGGAAATATATCTAGGAAGGATAAATTGCCTTTGAACTATATATTGGAAGTTGAAATTTTTGATATATGGGGTTTAGACTTTATGGGACCATTTATTCCATCATCTGGAAAAATTTATATTTTATTAGTAGTTGATTATGTTTCAAAGTAGATTGAAGCTGTTGCTTTACTAATCTGTGATTCCAAAAGTGTTTCTAAATTTTTAAAGAAAATGATATTTTCAAGATTTGGAATGCCTAAGGTAATTATCACTGATGGTGGAAGTCATTTCGAGAATATAAGAATTCAATCATTACTAAAAAAATTTGGAATCAAACATAGAATGGCAAATCGCTTATCACCCACAAACAAGTGGAATGGCTGAAGTATTAAACGAGAGAAATTAAAAGAATTTTAGAGAAGACCGTTAATCCTAAAAGAACCGATTGGGTTGATAGACTTAATTCGCATTATGGGCTTATAGAACGGCTTTATAAGACACCAATCGGAATGTCACCTTACTGGTTAATTTATGGTAAACATTGTCACTTACCTGTAGAACTTGAACATAAAGCTTATTGGGCGATAAAGGAGTTTAATTTTAATTTGAATAAAGCAGGAGAAAAATGATTATTGCAATTAAATGAGTTGGAAGAAATAAGAAACGAATCATATGAAAATGTGAGGATTTATAAAGAGAAAATGAAGATGTTGCATGATAAGAAAATTTCAGGAAACATTTTTGAACCTGGACAAGAAGTATTACTGTTTAACTCTAGTTTAAAAATTTTTCCTGGAAAATTAAGATCTAAATGGATTGGACCCTATATAGTTGAGAAAGTAAACCATTTTGGAGTCAGTGGATATTAAATATCCCAAAACAGAGAAAATTTTTAAAGTAAATGGAGTAAGATTGAAGCCTTATTTGGGAGATATTAAAAAGATTTATAAAGAGGCTTATGAATTGAGTAAACCTGATTAAAGATTTACTTAAGTGGGGCTGACGACATTAAACCAAGCGCTTTGTGGGAGGCAACCCATAATTATCTTTCGTTATGAGTATTTTTGTGTTTTAATGTAAGGTTATGCCTCGATCTTGATTAATTTTATATTACTTTAGAAAAATTTGATGCTCTTAAGTCTTTGTTGACTTAGGCTGAAAATTATTTTGAAGTATGTAAGATTTAGAAATTGGATCACTCTATTCTAAATATGAGTAAAAAAGAGATCAAGTTAACCTTCATTATGATTGTTTACAATGTTAGTTATTGAGTCTAAATTACTCTTACCAGTATAATTTACTTATCTTGGAGAACGAAATTTTGAAATTTGACGATTAGGCGAAACGGAGTTGAACATAGTTCCGGCGCCTAGGGGCCAGAATTCGGCGCCTAAGCGCTAGAATCAAACTATGTATCAATAAGTCCAGCGCCTAGGGGCCAGATTCGGTTCCTAAGCGCCACGGTTACTGGGTCATGCAAAAACTGAAAATTTTCAGTTTTTCACAAGATTTTCACCTTTAAATCAACCTATCTTCTTCCCTAACCATCAAGCAATCAAAATTACATCCCTTGCACTTCATTCTTCAGAGATTTCAGAAATTTTTGAAGAATATGGAAGGAAGAAATCATGGAGAAGAAGCTAGGGACAAGGTCTCAAAGGATCCTCAACCCTACTTCAATGGTTTCATCGCTGTAAGTTTAGAGAAAATTTCTAGTCGTTTGGATAAGTTTGAAGTAGAGTTTAAAAGCATTGGAGATCACCTTCATGAGATGTTTCATCAAGTTGAACATCTAGAATGGCAAATGAAACTTCAATTTGATCATTTTGCGGCTTATCAAGATGCTCAAGTTGAAATGTATGCGAAGAACAAGTGGATTGACGAAAAGACGACTACTGATTTCCCGAGAGCGTTTGTGTTCTTTCCAAGTGGAATACACAATTTCCCTTGTGAAGATTAGAATATTCTCGTAATGAGATAGTTATTATATGGTTTGTTGAGTCTTTGAATCGATTTAGAGAATCGATTGTGTTTGTTTGTGTATTTGTTTTCATGTTCAATATGTGTCGTTTTTACTTAGAAATTGTTGTGTTTGAGTGTGTATTAGGAACTTGAATCAAGTGTAATACTTATCTAGAATGTATTGAGTCAATATTGAAGATTATAAATGGAATTTAGTGAGTTTGATTTAAACCTTATGTTTGATTGGTGAATTAAATATTTAATTTTTATAAATTTTTGAAAAATGTTGTGGAAGTTAGAAACTGAAGCCCTACTCTGATATGAGTAATTAGAAGTTGAATTTATGAATTTTGGTGGAAAATTAAATTTAAAAATAATTTTTTTGTGAAAGGCGAGTCTTGCGCCTAGGCGCCAGAATTCTGCGCCTAAGCGCCAGTTCGGCCTGTACCCGAAAATTTACTTAAATAACCCCCAGAAGCTATTTTTGAAGCCTAAGCTTCATCTTCTTCCCCATTTTCGTGAAAATACACCTTTTAGGTCCATTTTGAGGTCAAAACATCAAGGATTTGAGTGCAAAACCACTCAATTTCTTCATCTCAAGTTCAGATCTACACTTTAAACCATTTATTTTTTATTTTCACCATAGATTTCCCTAGGTTTTGCTAAGAACCGAAATTTTGAAAAAAACATTTTTGATTTTTAGTGATTTCTTTGGATTTTTAAACTTATTTTAGGTTTTATAAACTTAAGAAGAGTTTAAATCTTTGATTCCTAAATTTGTTTTCGTTTTCTTTCACGTTTAGATGGCTCCAAAATCTAAACGCGGGAAGGCACAAGATAACTTTGATAGCAGCAAATTTTCTATCATAGTCGCGCATTCTCGCTTCCATGAATTTGCGATGTCCAAGAAGTTCATTTCAGAACAAAGTTTCTATCATCCGGGAGAAATGATTTAAAACACTATCGTTGCACACAATTGGCAACGATTCTGTTATTTCACTGCTGTTGCTATTATCCCTAGTGTTCGAGAGTTTTATGCAAATTTTCTGGATGCCAAAGATTATGAAGTCTTTGTCAGAGGTATCGGAGTAGGATTTAATCCTGAAAGAATCAATATATTTTATGGCCTGCCACCAACTATTGAATGCCATTATTCTGGATTATCACCATCCGAAGGAGATTTGGATATGATCATTGCTTATTCGATCGACGATACTAGATCTTGGAAGATCGAGAACGGAAAAAGGGTAAACTTCAAATCCTCCAAATTAAATGGTATTTCTAAAGCATGGCACTATTTTATTTCTGCAAGATTGTTACCTTCCAACCACCTGAGTGAAGTGACTAGAGATCGAGCTATCTTAAACTACTGCATTCAGGAAAGGAAACCTATTGATGTCGGGAGTATTATTTATGATTCTTTGGATTCTACTGCGAGATCTAGCACTTCTGTTGGATTGGGATTCCCATCTCTGATTTATTCATTATGTGTTAGTAATGGCGTCACTGCTGATATTTCTGAGGAGAAGTTAAAGTCTACCAAGCCAATTAGGCAGGAGAGTGTTAGTATCTATGATCGTCTTCGAGGGAAGAGATCGACCGCTCCTTCTACTTCTGCACATATTCCAAGTAGACCTTCTACTTCTCGACCCTCTACTTCTACTGAGCCACCATCAAGTTTCTGGGAATCAATGCATGATCAGTTTTTAGAGCAGCAGGAGTTATTTCAAACTCACTGCAGGATTGATACTATTGATAGGAAACTTGATCATTTATCTGATTATAACTAGAGGAAGAATAGTAATGATGCTGAGTATGATGAAGCCCTAGTCAGATTTCTGAAGGGTGAACATGATGTTAGTTTCCCTACTTTTCCTAGTTTCACACCATTTATTGATCTTAAGGACGTAGAATTTTCCTTTGCTGACGATGATGATGATGAGGCTACAGATAGTGACTAGTAGTTGTTGATCTTTATGATGAGCTACTCTGTTAGTTATTTTATTTGGATTGTTTGTTTAGTTTTGAGTTTAATGTATGTTAATTTGTTTAAATATCTGTGTGGATTGATTAGTGTTAAGATTCTGTTGTTAAAATATTCTTAGTATAATGTGTTGAGACTGAAGTTAGAGTTAATTTATGTTATGTTTGTTTTAGTCTACTGTTTAGTAATTAGTAATTTTGCTTTACTTTAATTTTGTTTCAAATTTAGTATATATAAAAAAAATTAGTCTGCTTACTTTTTATACATGCTTCAATTTTATCTTAATTATTCATAAAAGCATGATAGAAGTTAATTTTTCTTTTTAAGATTGTTTTTACATACTTATAAAAATTCTTATGATTTTCTTTCTCTCATACTTTCAAATTATCATAGTATACCAAAACTTAAGTTTGAGGGAAGGGAAAATACATTCAAATTTAAATTTTATTTGTCCTTAAAGAGCTAATATTTTCATAAAAATAAAAACTTTTTAACATAACATAAGGAATGAAGAATTTATTTGAGATCACTTTTATTTTTGAAATTATAAACAATTTAGTGAAATTAACCAAAATTTTAATAACCTTGATTGATTTTAGGAATAAAATTATTTAACTTAAAGAAGAATAAGATTAAAAATTTTTTCTATTCATGATAGAAATAATAGAATTTTAGAAATATTAAGTAATCGAAAATTATCTCTTGAAAAAGAAAAGATTGGAAATCTTTTTGAATTCTTTTTCATGATATAATAATTAAGTGGAAATGTATAAGTTTTGAAAATATAAGTTAAGGATAGTGAAGTTCAAAACCATTAACAGGCTATCCAGATATAGTAATCCTCTCTATATATATTCAAAAAAAAAAAAAGAGAAGAGAGGAGAAGCTTAAGGAAATGCCTAATAAAAAATTGGCTTCACTAAAATTATCTTATAAGAAAAAAAAAAACAAATTACATATTTTACTTATTTTTTATACATGAATATTTATTTAGGAAAGATTCTTCAAGAAGATCTTTTTCTTGTAAATAATCTATGAGAGCTTAATATAATAGACTTCTATTATTTTCAAAATGGATGAAAATTTTGAAATCTTATGATTTCGTAGTTAGATATTCTTTAAATTCTTAAAATTAAACCTAGTTAGTGAAATTGGGTTAATAATTTGCTAAAAAATTTATAAAATAAAAAATTACAAGGAATCTTAAATATTTATCTTTTATTTCAAAGGTTATACATTTTATATAGTAGAAAGAGTTACTTGAGGATAAGTAACATTTAAGTTTGGGGGATTTTGATCTATAAAAAATACCTATTTCTTTATGTCTTAATTCTTATCAATTTCAAAGGATATTATGCTTTAATGAAAGATATTTTTTTGTGTTTTTGGATGTAGGTGATGTAAAAATGTTCCAAAAGGAAAAAGAAGCAAAAAGGCACAAAAATGGAGCAAAATAAAAAAAATATAAAAAAATATGGCCTGGCGCCTAGGCGCCAGACTAGATACAGAAACTGTCAAGTTCTTGACAACGTTTGAACGGTTATTTTGACGGAGTGAGCGGTTATTGGAAATTCTAGAAGACTGGCAGTTGTTCCTTGATAATAGGACATGTGATACATTGCATTTGGACGCTCCAAAACGGTTTTAATCGCGAAGAGGTGCGAAGAACTGGACGCGGTGTCCGGTGCCTAGGCGCCAGATTCCGGCGCCTAGGCGCCAGACAGACCTTCTAGAAGATTTATTGAATGTGGACATGTTTTGAAGAGGTGCCTCAAGGCAACCCTTGAAGCCTATAAATAGGAGTCCATTTCTTCAGGAAAACGTGCCCCCATTATAACCTCTTTCTCTTATCCACTTTAGGATCTCTCATCCTTAGAGAGAGAAATAGAGAGAGAAATTTAGGGCCACTTTTGTTTAGTTTAGAGAGTTTATTTTCAAGTTGTTGCATCTGGAGTTCATTACACTGTGGAGTCAGTAGGAATCAGAAGATCTGTAGAAGGAATATTTGAGATAAGTATTTTACATTTGATTCAAAGTTTATTTTTATATGTTTTGCTGTTTATATTCAATGTGTTTTGAGTAGTTAATTTACTTTCTTCCGTCAATTATGAAGAGATAAATAAGATAATAAAAGATTCGATGGAGAGTTAAAATTCAAAATATTTTCAAAACATTGTGATGACATTGATACCTGAACTTACTTTACTTTTTAAATTGGCCATTTAAATTGTTAAAACCTGTTGAAGAGTTTTGATACCTAGAAGGAGAAAAAATCTTAACTTGTAAGTGTCACATGAATCCCTGGGTAGTCGAAGGCCATGTGCAGGCTATTCAAGGTGAAGTACAAATAAATAGGAAGATAAGATTTAAAGGGCGTAGAATTGATAAGTTTTTAGAGTGACAGACTAAATTCTTATAATTTGATTTATAAATAAGGAAAGGGTCACTAGTAGGGCCGACCATAGCCACCCTTGGACATCTAAGTAGTGTGAGTCTCAGATTAACCCATTCTACTAATAATACATCCGGACTTGATCTGTAAATTAGCCAATGTTCTTTGCATCTGGATCAAAGGGTAAAGAGTAGGAATGGTTCTATTTGGCACAATACCATAAATCAAATTCTCTAACGAATATTAAATTATCTTAAAAATCTTAGATTAATTGAAGGGAAGAAAGTTATTTATTTTATATAGTTTTCATAAAATCATTGTCTTATTATTATTTTCTTTATTTGTATCTATTAAATTAATAGTAATTTATAGTTAGATTAAAATTCAAAAAGATTTTTGAAATATAAAATTTTGAAATTTATTACTATAATTCTTCCCCGTGGGATCGATACTGGGGTCTTTGTTTCAAAGCCCTATATTACTTGAAACGATACGTATACTTGTGTAGAACCCAAAAAGTATATAAAATATTTTCTTTTTAAAAATATATTTTGCTATATAAACATATATTTAAAAAGTTTTTGTTGGTACACATCTATATAGCAAGTTATTCCAGGTCAAGTGTTTCGTGCCTTCGCCAGAAATTAAATTTTCTAGCATAGAGCAGAGCAAAAATTTGTTAAGCTTTTTAAATGTTTTTCAAGTAAAATAGTAGTAATTGTACTCCCTCCCTATTTATCAACGCAAGTATATGTATCGCTCAAGTAATAAAGGGCTCTAATGGAGTCCTAGATATCAATCCCACAAAAAAGTTAGAGATTTAAGGACTAAATTCGGCAATTCAGCAATTCTAATTACTAATCTAGTAATACTGAAATTAAGAAAGTTTATACTAAAAAAAACTTTTACTTAAAGATTAAATAGAATATTGCAATTTAGAAAAGTATCTTTCTCCTTGTTAAGAGAATTAAGTGAATGAAGAATTAAATGAGTTTAGAATTATATTGTGCCAAATAGGAGCATTCCTATTCTTTACCCTTTGGTCCAGGTGCAAAGAACATTGACTAATCCTATGTTTGGTTACTGAATCTGCAGCTAGGCTGGGAGGATACCGACTGCCACTTCTAAGCTCCCACGTTCCCCTCGCCTGAGGGCTAACATCTACATTTCAGCTCCCAAACAATAAGACCGAATTGAATATTTTAGTCTGTCACACTAAAATGTCCAATTCTACGCCCGATAATTAAAATTTCCCTATTTATTTGCACCCTCCTTCCAAGGCTTTTGACTTCCCTGAATCTTGGATGTAATCTTTACTATAGTTGATAATTCAACATATTCTAAAAGTTCAAGTGGCCAGATTGAAAGTAAGTTAAGATTTAAATAAAAAGATTATCACAATCTTGATTTAATATTTTTAGGCACAACTAATTTAATTCTTCATTTCACAAAATCTCATCAACAAGAAGAAAGACAAAGAAAACTACTCAGAATGTATAGGAACAATAACACAAAACTTGGATTTCATTTAAAGTTATAAAACAATAAATAAATATACTTATCTCGAATCTTCTTCCCAAGCAGACACCTTGAAGTTCCTTTAACTCTTCTTTTTTGTACAACACACTTCAAATACTCACCAAGACATTAACTTAAACACTCTTAAACATACTACTGACTTTCAGATTACACTTAAATGACACTTAACAACACCCCACCATGACACAAAAATCGTTTCTATATATAGAAGGAGTCTTATTTCTAAAGGTTTCTTAAGCACCTCTTCAAAAAGCGTCCAGATTCAACGTATTTGACTTGAATCAACTGTCTCACCGTTGGCGGGCTCGATCTCGCCGTTGACGGGCTTTTAGAAGAATGAATAACCGCTCATGCTCGCTGTCGGCGGGCTTGATCTCATCGTCGGCGGGCTCCTTTGTAATATATTCAAATGCTCTCAGGAAAATCTCACCGTCGGCGGCCTCTTCCTCGTCGTCGGCGGGACAGTTCAATTTTCATCTGTTTTAGTCCTTTTTGTTCCAAATTCACTCCTTTTTGATCTTTTTACTCTCATTACCTATAAATCTTCATTCCTGCAATAAAACATAGAAAATACCTTTCTTTAAAGTACAATTTTATATAAAATTGGTATGAATTTCTTAATACATTTTCTTGTGGTCAGCTATTGTTTTCCTTTTACTTTTCTTTTAAAATGAGTAGGAATCGTGTTTAGGATATTGGAATGCATTTTAGAAAATGTTTTAATTATAAATGTGATGCTTTTTACTTGCACTTTATTTACATTACAATAAGGGTCTGTTGTAGTGTTAAAATTCATTTTAATTGCATTAAGACCCGAAAGGGTGGTGTAATTCTCAACAAAGTAGAACCACATTCAATGTCCATGAATGAGTTACGTTGTTCATGGGAGTTGAATACAAATAAATAAGAAAATGTGTTTTAATGGTGACGAATTGGATATTTTAGGATGACAAGCTGAAATCCCCAATTTGGTCATAGTGTTTGGTAACTAAAGCTAGGGTTAGCCTTTAGGTGAAGGGAAGTGGGAGCACTGAAGTGAGAGCCAGTATCCTCCCATACTAACCATGAATTTAGGGTGTAAGCCTATGATTTGCCAATGTTCTTTACATAACTCGGAAGAGGGGGTGTTCTGAAGAGGGTAAAAAATATGATTGCTCCTATTTGGCACATACAATATTTAATGTATCTCAATACTTTACATTATCCAATTCATTACATAAGAATAATAGATTTTATTATCTCAAAATTCTCTAAAACAATTTATCCAGAAAGGGTTATCTTTAGAAGTAATATTTGAATTTAGGAAATTTATTATCCTTACTTATAATCATCTACATTTAGGAGTAGCTGCTAGATAAAACACTATTTTAATTGACATTCCAGTCTAAGGCCTAATAATAGTAGACAAGAACTTTAACTAAGGACCTCTTACCTCGCTTCCATATAAGATCGATAAACGGACTCCACTAGAGCCTTGTATTACTTGAAAGATATGTATACTTGCGTAGAACCTCTAGTGTGTGCACTTACTTATGAACATAAAAACAAGTAGAAAAACAGCACACGCCGGGGGCACATCAAGTTTTTGGCGCCGTTGTCGGGGCAGCTTCAGTAAGAACTTGACTTGAGCCACTCCGCAGTGCTTAGCGTAATTTTAATTTTTTTGTAACAAGTATATAATATATTCTTTAATCGCAGAGTTACTATTAAATGCATGTATATGTATCGCTCAAGTAATATAGGGCTCTAGTGGAGTCCTCGATATCGATCCCATAGGGAATATTTTAGAGGCTACGAACTAGGATTATAGAAATCAATTCAGAATCACAACTAGGAAATCGAAATTGCCTATCTGTTACTCATATGTAATCGATAATAATTTGAAATTTTAATAAACTAGTTCTACTAACAGATTACTAATTCTATCAATAAAGTGAAGTTCAAATATGTAAGCAAGAATCTTTCTCCTTTGTTAAGAAATTTAAGTGAATGGATAATTTGAATTAGTTTAAAATGGTGTTGTGCCAAATAGGAGCATACCTATTCTTTACCCTGTGGTCCAGGCATAAAGAATATTGACTATTCCTATGCTTGGTTACTGAATCTACGGCTAGGCTGGGAGGATACCGGCTCTCACTTCGGAGCTCCCACGTTCCCCTCACCTGAGGGCTAACATTTACACTTCAGCACCGAAAAGATAGGACCGAATTGAGGATTTTACCCTGTCACTCTAAAATCTCCAATTCTACGCTCGATAAATATTATTTCCCTATTTATTTGCACCAACTTCTAAGGACTTTGACCTCACTGAATCTTGGATGTAATCTTTACTATAGTTGTTAAACTCAACATATTTTAACTAATAAATTGGCCAGATTGAAAGTAAATTAAGATTTAAGTAAAAGATTATCACAACTTCTTTAAACTTTTCTTAGCACACTAATTAAATTTACCATTTCACAAAAATATCAAAAGAAGGAGAAAGATAGAAAAACTATTCAGATTTCATGGAGAGGATACGATAAAACTTGGATTTCATATATAAAAGCAAAGTTCTACAAACTAAAGTAAATAAATACAACTTATCTTAAATTCCTCCTCAAGCAAACTCCTTGAAGTTCCTCTGAATCTCTTTCTTTTTTTATAGTAAGCAAAATTCTCCTTCGAAACGGAAATGTAGAAAAGATCTCTCACTTCCCTTCCACTTTTACAATCTCTCAAAGAATTACTCACAAATTTCACTATATGAACTCACTAATTAACACTCTAGAAACTCTATATGGACTCACTAGACTCACACACTTAACTCTCTAATAGATTAGAATGACACGTGGTGGACACAAATGGATGCTAGTGGACCCTTTTTTCGTCCCCAAATTGTTCTTTTTAAAATAGTTGAAGAGTTTATAAGAGTTTTCCAAGCATCCCTTTGAAAATTGTCCACATTCAACGTTCCTTATGAAAGAACCTTCGATCCCACCGTCGGTGGCCTCAAGCTCACCGTCGATGGCCTTCTAGAATACTTGTCTTAAGCCCCGCTGTCAGTGGCCTCGATCGTCACCGTCGGTGGGCTCCCTTGAAATATATTCTGAACTCTCGGGAAAACACATCGTCGGCGCCATCGACCTCTCCGTCGGCGTCTTAATTCACTCTTTTTTGCATATTTTTGCTTCATTATCCATAAATCAACATACCTGGAGAAAAACACCAAAAATACCCTAATTTAAAGTGCAATATCATCAAAATTAATATAAAATAGACATAAAAATCTTAACATTTTTTCCTTGGGTCAAAATCCCCCAAACTTAACTATTACTTGTCCCCAAGTAATCTTTAGTACTACATAAAAGTTATGATTCATTGTGGTAAAGTATTAATTCAGAAATACTATAATTTTGATTTAAATAAATGTCATAGCAAGAATTCTTAGAAAGATTTTCAAGTAATTAGATTAACTCTGCAGATGTAAGGTTGTCTAGTCATCAAGTCTAAGAGTTCTAGTTTTCTATTCATTTCAAGAATGACTATATGTTGCAATATCAATTCACTTAGAATATTCAGAAGACAGGAACTTCATGAGGACACTACAAGTAAAGAAACTAGTCATAAATATAAGTTCAGAAATGTTTTTAATTTTCCCTTTAGGTTAATCCAAGTGAAGCTAATTTTTGATAAGACATTTCCTCAAGCTTCTCCTCACTTACTTTTTTTTTTCTTTTGGATTGTTTTTCAATCCTATTTATTTTTCTTTTCTTTCTAGAGATTACTTTTCAATCCTTTTCTTTTTTTCTTTTCAAGTGAGGATTACTATATCTCGATAGCCTGTTAATAATTTTAAACTTCACTCTTCTTTTCCAAAATTTGAAACTTTAAAACATTCTTTACCTTATATGTAATTCATAGTTTTTACATTATTGAATCTCAATCTTTTCTTTCTCAACTAAATTCCTAAGATTCTTAATATTTCAAAATATAGTTTTCTTTACTTTAATAGTTAATTATAGTCTTATCCTCTTATACCAAATATCTTAACCTACAAAATTTATTTCATTACCAAAAATATTTCTTTGAATCTTCTATAATATTTAGATAAAATCTAAATATAGTTATCTGAATTAAATTTTATCACAAAAATCATATTTATAATTTTTGAAAATAAGTTAATTGAGAACACACAATAGTTAGTAATTTTCTCCCCCCCAAACTTAATGTTTTTCATAATAGAAATAATAAAGGGTGGAAAGAAAAATTCTAATTATAAAAAAAATCATACATTTGTACTTTAGACATTTTGCCTTTTTGAAATTATGCAGGTTATTCTAAAAATTTTTTAACTTCAACTGACCTGTAATATTAAAAACCTTTCTACACATATAACAGTTTAGAAAATTTGCTGGGGTAATGAAATTTTTCAACAAGTATATAAAACTAAACATTAACAACAATTAACTACACATGATATATGCATTTCACAACACAGAACAAACAATCTACTATTTTTAACTTAAAAGTTCACAATTACAAATACAATCACAATCCATCACAGTCCATAAATGAAAATACAAACTATAAAACTAAACACATATCTCAGAAACAAAACATAGTCCACATAATACAATTAATAAAAATGAAAGTACTATAACAATACTAATACAATTACATACATCATATCACATCAAATCACATCACAATCACAAAGATCAAACATCAAAATCCCATGCTATGTCTTCATCTCCATGGTCAGCAGGTGGATTGGGCTGATAATGAGTATAACAATGGAATTCTGAAAAAATGACGTCAGGCTCTCCTCTATAGTACCTAGCCTGAGCATCATAATATGCCATCTTAAAATCAGACTGCCGCTGAAGACACTCACTATCGTGATCATGTCTTCGCTCTAATACTTCAATCCTATGATAAATTCTTTCCAATTTTTCATCTAACTTCTCAAAACTTTTCCGATGTAGGGTCATGACATTCATCAAATCATATAAAGTAAGGGAACTAGATGTAGAATGGTCATAACTTGTAGAAGAGATGTCTCTACTAGTAGAAGGTGCCTTGCTCCTACTCCCAGTTCTCCATTCCTCATGGGATTCATAAGTTTAAAAATTTTCTTTACTAATGGGTTTCATCGGGTACACACATTCTTCATCATCAGTAGCTTCTACTCCAAATATTTGACAAAGTGCATAAATTAGGCCTGGATGTCCTAAATATCCACATGATTCACTCTTCATCGTGGCCATAATATTCTTGTAAATTATTCTCCCCACATTTATACTTTTGTTGTTCTGAATATAGAAATTCAGAATAGCTCTGTCTCTCAAGACTTCACTATGATGATAAGTGGGTAGCAGAGTCGAACAAATGAAATAATGTCATGCCTTAGCAGTGGCATTCATCATGGAAAGTGGAAAGTTAATTTGTTTACGATTCTTAATTTTCCAAGTGCCTTTATCATCAGTGAGAAAGTCAATAACATCGTTCAACATATCTTCCATTGTTCTAAATGATTCATACTCGCTAGAAAAGTAATGAAGAAGCTCGTAAAAAAAATTAATGCGGTTAGCATTAAAACCGACAGAAAATCCTCTTACTTGGACAGGCTCGTCCTCAAGTTGAGTCAGATTAGAATAGAACTCTCTTACAACTTCAATAGCAGCTTTATTGGTAGTGTAACAGAATTTCTCTCATCCTCCCTCTTTAATAACTCGTTCCACCTCTCCTTCGGGATTATTGAAAACTCAATCTTGTATGCACTTCTTTCCTTGAAAGATTGAAGTGTATCTCGATTGTGCTTTTGCATTAATAAATCGAGTTTCATCGAATTCAAGTCTCCTCTATTGACGTGGAGCCATTGTTTGATCTATCAAAATAAAAAAAATCCAAACTAATCTCAAAAATAATAATACAATGGCTTCTAAAGGTGGTTTAAAGCAATCTAAATAGTTCCATGAATTCCTTCCAAGTCTTTTCTCCACATTTTCAAAATTTCCAAAATTTCTTAATGTGGAAGAAATTCATGGTGAAAATAGAAAATTATTACATAAGAGTGAAGCTCTTACCAAGGGAAGATGAAATCTGGTGTTAGAATGTATTGAAATCGCTCCAAATCTGAGATCTATTAAGCCCTAGGTCAAAATTTTCAGTAAATAGGGGAAGAAGATGATGAATAGTGGTAGTTGACCAGTCAAAATCGCGGTTAAAAGGTAAATTTTGGCATCTCACCATCGGTGTGGTCATTCGCACCGTCGGCGGGCTCAATTGAATTAAATTCCAATAGCCTCGGGAAAATCACTCCATCGGCGAGATTCTCAAATATTAATCATTTTTAAAATTTTTGCGATTTCGATCATATTTAAGCCTCGTCATCTTCTGTTCGATCATTTTAATCATATATTTTAAGTGATTGAGTGATGTATTAACACAAATAAACATACACACAACAAAACTTCACAATTATATATTAAACCCAAGTGTTTACAATCCACATTATGTAACACACATAAACATGTATTTTCTCAACCTAAATTCATCTAATCGGTGTCCTAATCCAAACCACAATTCTCAAAACGGTGAAAACAAACATTTCAATTATAATCTCAACTATATTGAGATTAAAAAGCAAATTTAGAAAGCAAACACAAAAACATAGTTCAAATCAAGTACAATCTAAAAAACAAATAAAGTAAATCAATTCTACTACTCTTCCGAATTAATGCTAGTTTCTCCTCTGATTTCACCCATTGCTTAAACATGGACAAATAGGTTATAGAAAGGTCGGAATGGGAATTCTTCAGTTGAATCTTCTTCAATCCATCCCATCCTCTTCATTAAGCGTATCAAACTCGCTTCAAATTGCCTAGTATGATCAAAATGTTCTACTATCCTCTAATCAATATGTTCAAAGAAATCAGACATTTTTTAACTGTACTCATTAAATTTTGTACCTGTTTCTCTAGATTCTTGATTCGGTGTAAGATCATGTCGGCATATTTTTAGGTTGTGTGTTTTATTTTGAAAAAGGGGGTCGCCTAACAGAAGTTGTCGGCGAATTTTAAATTTAGTTTAAATAAATAATTTTGAAAAGTAATATTTGATTTTGAAAATAATTTTAAATTTGAGGGTTTTAAGATATGAGATTAAACCGATCTCACATCCCAAATAGTTTATATAAACGAGCACCGCACCACAAACCATGTATCTATCCCTAAGGATAGACACACTGCTTGATGGTGGGGCTCGATTTAAATAAACTAGAAGATTTGTGACATCCGTTTGGTCTGCGAACCAATTTTATAAGCCGACAAATTCCCCTGCTTAATATGCAAGCATTAAACAGGGTTTATATTACCTGGGTTCTTTAAAATTCCCTATAAAGGCAAGCCCCTATAGTTAATTACATCTTAAGTGACGGGAATCACCTAAGAAAACTCTCGATAATAATCAATAATTCTGCTCTCAAGGATTTCAAAGTTTAGGTTTTCAAGGGAATGAATTTTGGAATTTCGATAGGGAGTGGATCAAATTTGGAACATTTTGTTTTGAGAATTCAAAGGAAGAAAGGTAGGAGAAATCACAGATTCGAAGCGAACTTCGGTAATTTCCCGACTATCCTATTGTTTGGCTTAGATTTAGGAAGGTCCTAACGTTATCTAACATTTCAGTCTTGCCAATTTTAATTAATTAGGGCTTATATTTATATGAAAGAATCATACAAATAGCCTCGAAGATGTGAGGGTTTATGTCGTATCAGACGACTACCTCGGAATCCTAAGACCGGTTAGGGCTTAATTTGCAATGCAAATGCCTAACGAAGAGTTGAGGATTTATGCTGCACTAGGCAAACTACCTCAAAGTCCTATGGCTTGATTATTTAATTCTAAGTCAAGTTTTGCTGATGACGATGGCCGTGCTGCCCACCATGCTCCGAGCTCCTTGTTGTTGCAGAGGTTTAGTTTTAGAAGTCATAAATCAAGAGATGAGAAAAGTGTTTTGTTTTAGAGAAATCTTAATTTCCAAGTGTTTTTTATGTTTTAATTAAAACAAATCTTAAAGTTGATTATAACGACACCGGTTAAGATCCACGGTTCCATCCTTCCGGCATCATTATTTTTATCGGATTCACTTAGTCCGTATGAATTTGCTAAACTCAACCGAATGAGTTCCACACTTTCATTTAGACCGTGGGAAATCCCGTTAGCAACACGTAGGTTACATCATCCGAGGTATTCCCGCTCATCCAACAGGATGTTTTAATTTAATTGTATTTGTAGTTTTGTGTTCTGTTTGTGATTAAATTTTGAGTTGTTTTATATTTTGAAATGTTGTGGCGGTGAATTTTATCTTGCAATGGCTTTTAATTTAGTTTTGGTTTCAGCTTTTAGGGACTATCCTAAAGGTGTGGGTTTTCATGCAACAGCTTGTTTATCATGCAAGAAAAGTAAGTGCAATGCGATTAATGAAATTGCAATAATGTAAATCGCAATAAAATAAAAGCGTACTCGGAGGGTCTTCCCGTCATCCCAAGCTACACTTAAAACACAATTAGAATATTTAAGCAAGTTCCTAGGTAAAGCTAAGGTAAGGGTTATGGTTTTCTACCAAATTCCTAATCATATAGCTAGTCATTTCCTATGACGTCTGTGTTCCTGTGTTTCGTTTGAAGACAATTTTCTTCATCAAAGAACAATTAAATTTAATTGTTCTTATAAACATCCTATCATATTGAGAAAGTGTTTAAGAAGAATCTTAAACATCATTTCAATATTGCTAGAATTGTTTTAAGTCCAAATGAATTCAATTACACAAATGAATTAATCGTCCGAGGTTTAGTTAAGTTTTGTTATTATCTTACTCAGTGAACTAGGATGTTTGAATGTCCTATAAGTGAAGTAACATTTCATTTAATATTTTGTTTAGGAGTTATGATAACTAAAGCTTTCGAGGGTAAATTGATGTTCAAATGGTTTGCGATTTAGTTTAATTTCAATTAATCGGTTTAAATTTGAATAGTGTTCAAGTTATTTTAGATTTATTTTGAATTCTTTATGTCTTTGGTGATGTTATATTTAATTCAACTTAATTTAATTTAATTTAATTTAATTTAATTTAATTGAGTTTTAATTTAATTTAATTCAATTTAATTCAATTTAGTTTGATTTGATGTTAAATTAAATTAATTTGATTTGATTTAATTTAATTTAATTTAATCTAATTTAATTTAATTTAATTTAATTTAATTTAATTTAATTTTATTTAATTTGTTCATTTAATTTAATCTTTAATTTGATTTAACTTAATTTAATTTGATTTTATTTATTTAATTTAATTTAATTTGATTTCATTTATTTAATTTAATTTAATTTAATTTAAGTCATTTAATTTAATTTAATTTGTTTATTTAATTTAATTTAATCTTTAATTTAATTCAACTTTTAATTTTAATTTAATTTAATTTAATTTAATCCAATTTAATTTACTTAATTTAATTTAATTTTTAATTTAATTTTATTTTTAATTTTAATTAAAATTTTAAAAGAGTTTAATAATTTAATTTTAGTTTAATGATTAAGTCTTTTAATGTTTTGAATTTGAGTTATCATTTTAATTAAGAATTGAATATTAATGAGATGATTAATTTAGGGATTTTTAAATTAAAGAATAAATCTCTTCCTAATAATATCCCTATTTTAATAATTCTAATTTTATTATTCTTCCAAATTTAATCAATTATTTAATTAAGGTTTAATTATTTTAAATTGCTTAATGGATTTCTACCCTTTAATTATTTAAATTTCAATCATCCAAATCAGATTAGGATCAAATATTTTACTTATTAATTTTTTTATTAAACCTAAAGGTTTAATTAAGGATTAAAATTTTAATTACCACTTTACCCTTTAAGCTTAATAATTTCATAACTCACTAAATTGAACTCAAATAAACTTGAAATTTTTATGTGACTTCACTCATATGTCAATAAAGACATGAGAGGAGAAAATGTGATTTTTCTGTTTTTAATTTATTTATATAATTATTTTTGGTAGAAAATAGAGTTTTCTAAGGAAAATTTAATAACATGACCAAGGGAAAGTTTCTATACTTAAGAAAATTAGGGGACATTCCTAATGAATAGAGGACCACTTGGACCAATTTTGGTGATTTTTTGAATTATATTATTTTTATTATAATTATTTTAAATTTTGGAGTGTTAATTAATTTAAAAATAAAATAAATGTTGAATAATGAATTTTATATTTTTCAAAAATCTCTCTAATATCAAGGAAATCAGAGAATCAAATTTTGTAATTTTCTGATTTTTCTATGATTTATTATAATTATTTTAGTGAAAATGCTAGAAAATACATTTTTTTAATTTTAAAATTACCCTAGAGCTTTAAAATTTAATATCTCACTAAATAGACCTAAGAAAAATATGGGGTTTGTTCCTAAGTGATTAAAATTCAAAATGTGACATTTTGGTGAATTTTATTATTTTTGTGATTTTTATTATTTGTTAATTATTAAAAATACTAAAATAATATTAAAAATCAACTTTTTTAGAAAATTGAAATTTTAATTTTCTTAAATTCCCCTAATATCAGAGAGGCTCCAAAACCAATTTGGTGAATTTTTGAAAGATATTTTGAAAGTCATGAATTTTTAAAGTTTAAAATGACTAAGCGGCTTAATCAACCCATTTAAGAGGGCTAACCAAGTCCAATTGACCTCAAATTTTTATGGTGGGTTCCCCTGATCCTAAAGGTCAGTGGAGAATTGATTTCAAGTCAATTTGTTGTATGGTTAGCTCTAATTAATTAGGGATCCATTTTGGGTGTTTAAGCCAATTAGGGTTATTTTAAATGAACTAACTCAAAACCTATTTTTCCTAGTGTCCTCTCGGTCATAAGGAACATCACCAAATTTTCCTAGAATTTATTTCACAACATGCTATTTATTAGAATTAAAATACTCAAAACAAGTAACATGAATTTGAAAAATCAATAACTTTTCATAGGGATGGCCTCCCGACTTTGGAAAATTCAGGGAATGTTCCCAAATTCAGAGGCTTCAAAAGCCCTATGGTCTCATGCCATGGTGAATTGTATACATGCATGGAGAATTAAAAATATGTAGAGAGTAAATAAATTATTAAAAATAAAATACTTCGATGAAATTAAATAATTTCTTTTCCACATTATTCTCCTATGTTCACTGAGCAAGAGGGTATTTTTATTTTATTTTTATGATTTTCCTACACAAAGTTATGAATTTTCCAAGTTTAGGTAATTAAATAAATAGAAAATACCACTAATTTTCTATTTATCCGAGTCGGCGCCGCGTCATCCTCGGCGTCTCCGAACGCACACGCGTCGCGCTCCCATTCGACGCCGCCGCTTGAGTCAGCAGCCCGGGCCCCGCGGTTCTCGTACCATCTCCTGGTTCGACGCCATCTGAGCCGTCCGTCCACGCGTGTATTGAATGGACGACATCCGTTCATCGTCCCCGAGCGTCCTCACCCGAGAGCCGTCCACACTAAATTCCTAAGATCTCACTCGATACTCAATGGATTTTCATGTTCTTATGCTTCTATGGATTCGTCTCGAGAAGACGAACACATCCATACGGTTTATGCGGGATGAAATTTACGCAATAGAAATGGAGAATGTTCGAAGCTCGGGAAGAAGAGTGAGGCCATACCTTTGCTCGCAGAAGTGTGGCTTCGATCCGAGGGTTGTTGCACCTTCGATTGGATCCCAGCAAGCTCCGCATGAAGTCTCCCGGTCTCGTGAATTGCCTCAGGTAGGATTTCGACCACACCCGATCACAAAGCTTGGAGGATGGAGCAACCGGGTGGCCCGGAGATGGGGCTTTTGTCGGCGGACACCTTCCCTCGGTCCGGTGAAGGTGTAGAACCAATCATTTTGGGTATTGGCTCACCGTGGAGAAGTGTCCTGGTTTTGGGCTTCGGATTTCAACTCGAAATCGAGCTCACAGAGAAGAAATGGCAGGGGGATTTCAGTGCGGGATCAAGTGCTCGTGTATGGGGAGTAATCCGGAACAATTTTGGCGAGTTTCCTTAAGGTTTGTTTCAAGCACCTCAAATAGCCGAGAGGGGTGGTGTTTAAATAGGAGAGGATGGAGGGCCTCCCGTGGAGAGTTAGGGCTTGGGATCACCGCTTCGGCAAGAGAAGAACAGCCTACAATGGCCACCTGGGGATGGTGCAGCTCAAGAAGGAGAATTCCAAAGTTGGCTCACATGCGAGCTCTCGGCCATGGTGTTTTCCGCGGCCCGGTGGCCGCCGGCCGAGCATGGGTCACCCTCAAGGTCAGGTGGGTCGTGGCCGGGACTTGGTGCAAGCAATTGGCAAATGCCATGTGTAAAGGGCTTGGATTGAAATGGAATGGGGGAAGACCATTTTGGGTTCAAATGAGTCAACCCATGGTTTTGGGCTAGGTTCACCACCCAAGGCCCGGTCTTGGGCCGAAAAGGATCACTTGGGTCGCCCAAGAGAGAATGGTGTGGTCTCCATCCATGATGAGGTGGCTAAGCATGGTTTAGTGTGTGACATGCTTAAGGTAAAAAAGGGTTTAAGAAGGA
>CM040432.1:17087187-17206655 GCA_022702705.1 Papilionanthe hookeriana x Papilionanthe teres | reverse complement strand
TTATTCCACTTACATTTACTCAATCTTCAATTTTCTAAATCTTCAATTTTCTAAATTTTTAATTTTCTAAATTTTTAATTTTCTAAATTTTCAATTTTTGACCCCCGGGACCCCAGACCCACCAAATCTACCAAATGCCCTTGAAACTACCCAAAATTTGCAAAATCACCTAAACTACCCAAAATTCCCCAAAATCATTCCTAAACATTTCTCTTCACTCAAATTGATCATTCATAGCCAAAAATACCAAAAATTCCAAAAATACCCCCCAATACCCTCCAAATACCCAAAATGCCCCTCTTAGCCAAAAAATCCAAAAATTAAGAAAATTCCCAAAAAAATTCCAGAAAATCTCAAATATTTCCAATTCCATTTTGTCCAACTACACCATGGGCCAATTTTGTCAATTTACCCCACTTTTACCAAAACCCCCAATTTAGCCCATTCTTAACCCAAGTGAACCCAATGTCAAACCAAATCTACCCAATTGACCCCAATTTTGGTCCAATTCAATTCTAAACTTCAAGTTAACATCCATAATATCAATCTAGACCAAATCCAAGTCCAATTTGATTGACATTTGAATCCAAATTCACTTTTGACTTTAAAGCCTAATTTGGACCCATGACCCAAACTTAGCCCAAACTAACCCAATTCCACTCCAATTAACCCCAAATCTTTTCTAAACCTTCCCTAACATCCCCAAAACAAAACACTAACATAATTTGCCCAAAATTTGGACCCAAACCCCACTCAAATTCAACCCAAAACCAAAAAGCCCAATTTTGACCTAAACCCAAACTTAACCCAAATAGGCCCAAACCCCAAAATCCAACCCCAAAAAAAGTTGAAACCTCTTTGAAACACTCCCATAAAAATTTCCCAACATTAATTTTACATCAATTTCAACCCTAGCTCAACATTGGCCCAAATTAGCCCAATTTGACCTACATTGGCCCATGTACCAAATGAACCCAAATCCAACCCAATTCAAGCCCAAACCACCTCAAATTTATTTCAAATTACTCATGACACATCCCTAAAGCAAACCCAATAATTATTTGGCCCAACCTTATAAAAGAAATTCCCATCCATAAAGCCCAAGGCCCACTTCCTTAAACCTTTCTAAAAAAGCCCATCCAAGACAAATTCAAAAGCCCAAAGTCCATGACAAAGCCCACATGAAATTTCTCTCATCATCCCTTTGATTTAAAACACTTCCTAAGTTCTAAAATCTATCACCAAATAAATCCAAATCAAGCCTTATGAAAATTCTCCTTAAATCCATCAAAAATTCCAACACCCTTCCTCATGAAAGTTGACTAAACTTTTCCCAAGCCAAAGATGAGCCATGAAGCCATGCATGAGCCACATGAGAGCCATGAGATCTACTTTCCACCTCACCATACCCAAGATGGCAAGAGGAGGAGGCCCTTTCCACATCCCCTTAAGGGGATTAGCCACTTCAATGACTCCACTAAACCTTGCTTAAACTTAATTGTACTTGGATGGTGACCCTTCACCACTAATTATGCTGACCTAAACCACTTTATCTTCAGCCCAAACTAGCCATGGGAAGGTGAACCTAGCCCAATCCACGCATTTGACCAATTTGAGCCAAAATGCACCCTTACCCCATTCCACTTTGATTCAAACCCTTTACACATGGCAGCCACCAATTGACTTCACAAACATCAAGCCCTAACCCACCTAAACCTGAGGGTGACCCATGCCTGGCCGGCCAGCCACCAGGCCACCGGAAAACGCCATGGCCGAGACATTGGAAGGAGCCAAGCATTGAAATTCTCCCTTGCTGAGTTACCCCATGCCCAGTGGCCATTGCAGCTGTTCTTCCCTTGCCAAGAGTAGCTGATCCGAGTCCCTAACTCCCCCTGGGAGGCCCTTCAGCCTCTTCTATTTAAACACCACCTCTCTCGGCCATAGAAGAGGTGCTGAACCAACCTTAAGGAAACTCTTCCAAAATCATTCCAGACTACTCCCCACACATAGAGAACTTGATCCCCGCTGAAATCCCCCTGCCATTTCCTCTCTGTGAGCTCAATTTCAGAGTTGAAATCCAAGCCCAAAACCAGGACACTTCTCCACAGTGAGCCAATCCCCAAATTGATTGGTCCTACACCTTCACCGGACCAAGAGAAGAAGTTTACCAAGCAAAAGCCCCTTCTCCGAGCCACCCATCCGTTCCGGACTCCAAGCTTTGTAATCGGTCGTGGTCGAAATCATACTCGGACAATTCTCCGAGCCAAGGACTTCATCCGGAGCTTGCTTGGACCCAATCGAAGGTGACACAACTCTCAGATCGAAGCTTCACTTCTCTGAGCAAAGGTATGGACTCACTCTTCTTCTCCAGCTTACAGAGATTCTCCATTTAATTTGAATCAATTTCAATGCATGTTTACCATATGGATGTGTTCGTCTCTTCAAGAGGAATCCATAGAGCATAAGAACACAAAAATCCGTTGAGAATCGAGTGAGAAATTAGGGTTAGAAGGTTGACGGTCACGGGTGCACACCAGTCGTAGACGATGACTGGGAGCCGTCGGATCGAGCGTGTATCGAGCGAACGGTCTGGATCGAGCCGGACAGCGCGATGGTACATGAACCGCGGGTCCCTGGAGCGCTGAGTCGGATGGCGGCGCCGAATCAGGAGACGACGCGTGTGCATTCGAAGCTGCCGAGGTTGAGCTGGTGCCGCGTCACTTAAGTAGGAAAATAAGATTTTTCTTATTTATTAAATACCCATAACTTCAAAAATCCATAACTTTGTGTAGAAAAATCATAAAAATAAAATAAAAATACCCTCTTTCTCAGTGAATAGAGGAGAATAATGTGGAAAAGAAATCATTTAATTTCATTGAATATTTGATTTTTAATGATTTATTTACTCTCTGCACATTTTCAATTCTCCATGCATGTATACAATTTACCATGGCATGAGACCATATGGCTTTTGAAGCCTCTGAATTTGGGGACATTCCCTGAATTTTCCAAAGTCGGAGGCCATCCCTATGAAGAGTTATTAATTTTTCAATTCTAGGTCATTATTCTAAGTATTTTAATTCCAATAATTAGCATGTTGTGAAATAAATTCTAGGAAAATTTGGAGAGGTTTCTTATGACCTGAGGACCCTAGGGAAAATAGGTTTTGAGTTAACTCACTTGGAGTAACCCTAATTGGCTTAAACACCCAAAATGGAATTTTAATTAATTAGAGCTAATCATGCATTAAATTAACTTGAAATCAATTCTCCACTAACCTTTAGGATCAGAGGAACCAACCATAAAAGTTTGAAGTCAATTGGACTTAGTTAGCCCTATCAAATGGGTTGATTAAGCCATTTAGCCAAACTTAAATTTCAAAAACTCATAACTTTCAAAATATTTTTCAAAAATTCACCAAATTGGTTTTGGAGCCTCTCTGATATCAGGGGAATTTAAGAAAATTAAAATTGCAATTTTCCAAAAAAGTTGATTTTTTACATTATTTTAATATTTTTAATAGTTAAAAAATAATAAAAATAACAAAAAAAATAAAATTCACCAAAATGTCACATTTTGAATTTTAATCATTTAGGAACAAACCCCATATTTTTCTTAAGTCTCTATGATGAGATATTAAATTTTGAAGCCCTAAGGTAATTTTAAAATAAAAAATGTATTTTCTAGCATTTTCACTAAAATAATTCTAATAAATCAAAGAAAAATTAGAAAATTATAAAAATTAGTTCTCTGGTTTCCTTGATATCATAGAGATTTTTGAAAAATATAAAATTCATTTTTTAACCTTTATTTTATTTTTAAATTAATTAATACTCAAAAACTTAAAATAATTATAATAAAAGGAATATAATTCAAAAAATCACCAAAATTGGTTCAAGTGGTCCTCTGGTAATTAGGAATGTCTCATAATTTTCTTAAGGACAGAAACTTCCCTTGGTCATATTATTAAATTTTCCTTGAAAATCTCTATTTTCCACCAAAAATAATTACATAAATAAATTAAATACACAAAAATGACATTTTCTCCTCTAATGTCTTGATTGACATATGAGTGAAGTCACATAAAATTTTAAATTCATTTAAGCTCAATTTAGTGAGTTATGAAATTAGTAAGTTTAAAGGGCAAAATGGTAATTAAAATTTTAACCTATAATTAAAAATTTTAGGTTTAATTAAAAGGGTGGGTAAAATATTTGATACTAAGTTGATTTTGGATGTTTGAAACTTAGGTAGTTAAAGGGTAGAAACCTACCAAATAATTTGAAAATTATTAAAATAAACCTTAATTAAATAATTAATTAAACTTGGAAGAATAATAAAAAAATTTGAATTATTAAAAATAGGGATATTATTAGGAAGGGATTTATTCTTTAATCTAAAAAAAATCCCTAAATTATTCACCTCAATAACATTTAATTCCTAATTAAAATGATGATCCAAACTCAAGATTTAAAATGTTAAAAGACTTAATCATTAAATTAAATTAAAGTTAAAACATTTAAATTAAATCCTTCTAAGATGTCAATAAAATTAATATTTTAACAATTAAACTTAAATCATCCTTAAAGCATAAAAAAAATAAAATATTAAATTAAAATTAAAATAAAATTTAATTAAAATTTAAATTAAATTAAATTAAATTAAATTAAATTAAAATTAAAATTAAAATTAAATTAAATTAAACTAAATTCAATTAAATTAAATTAAAACATATTAAATTAAATTAAATAAAAAAAAATAAAATCAAGTTAAAGTAAAATTAAAATTAAATTAAATTAAATAAAATTAAGTTGAAAGTAAAACTAAACCAAATTAAATTAAACTAAAATTAAGTTAAATTAAATTGAATTAAATATAACATCACCAAAGACATAAAGAATTCAAAATAAATCTAAAACAACTTGAACACTATTCCAAACTTAAACCCATTAATTGAAATTAAATTAAATCACAAATCACTTGAACATTAATTTGCCCTCAAAAGCTCTTGTTGTCATAACTCCTAAACGAGTGTTAAGTGAAGTATTACTTCACTCATAGGATATTCAAATGTCCTAGTTCATCGAGCAAGATAACAAAACTTGAACTCCTAGATGATTAATTCATTCATATAATTAAATTCTCTTGGACTTAAAACAATCCTAGAGGTATTGAAAAGATGTTTAAGATTCGTCTTAAGCACTTCCTCAATATGATAGGATGTTTATAAGAACAATTGAACTTAATTGTTTTTTGATGAAGAAAATCGTCCTCAAACCAAAACACAAGAACCTAGACGTCATAGGAGATGACTAGCTATAGAAGTAGGACCTTGGTAGAAAACTATAACCCTTCCCTTAGCTTTACCTAGGAACTTGCTTTAAATGATTAAATATTCTAAATTGTGTTTAAGTGCAGCTTGGGATGACGGGAAGACCTTCCGGTACGCTTTGTTTTATTGCAATTTACCTCCTCGCAATTTACTTTATTGCAAATGCACTTTACTTTTCTTGCATGATAAACAACTGTTGCATGAAAAACCACACCTCTAGGATAGTCCCTAAAACTGAAACCAAAACTAAGTTAAAAGTCACTGCAAGATAAAATTCACCGACACAACATTTCAAAATATAAAATAACTCAAAATTTAATCACAAACAGAACACAAAACTACAATTACAACTAAATTAAAACGTCTTGTTGAATGATCAGGAATACCTCGGATGATGTAACCTACGTGTTACTAACGGGATTTCCCACAGTCTAAATGAAAGTGTGGAACTCATTTAGTTGAGTTTAGCAAATTCATCTGGACTAAGTGAATCCGATAAAAATAACGATGCCGGAAGGATGGAACCGTGGGATCTTAACCGGTGTTGTTATAATCAACTTTAAGATTTGTTTTAATTAAAACACTAAAAAAAAACACTTGGACTTTAAGATTTCTAAAACCAAACTCTTCTCTTCTCTTTTGATTACAATCTTCTAAAACTAAACCTCTGCAACAACAAAGAGCTCGGAGCATGGTGGGCAGCATGACCATCGTCATCAACAAAACCCGAGTCTACTTCAGCAAAACTTCCTTAGAATTAAATAACCAAACCATAGAACCTCGAGGTAGTTTGCCTAGTGAAACATAAGTCCTCAACCTTTTGTTAGGCATTTGCATTACAAATTAAGCCCTAACCGGTCTTAGGACTCTGAGATAGTCATTCGATACGACATAAACCCTCATATCTTCAAGGCTATTTGTATGATCATGTCATACGAATATAAGTCCTAATTAATTAAAATTGGCAAGATCAGAACATTAAATAAACATTAGGACTTTCCTAAATTCAAGCCAAACAATAAGATAGTCGGGAAATTACCGAAGTTCGCTTCGAATCTGTAATTTCTCCTACCTTTCTTCCTTTGAATTCCCAAAACAAAATGTTCCAAACTTGATCCATTCCCTATTGAAATTCCAAAATTCAATCCCTTGAAAACTTAAACTTTAAGATTCTTGAGAGCAGAATTATTGATTATTATCGAGAGTTTTCTTAAGTGATTCCCGTCATTTAAGATGTAATTAACTATAGGATCTTTCCCTTATAGGGAATTTTAAGAACCCAGATAATATAAACCCTGCTTAATTTCTTTGTATTAAGCAGGGGAACTTGTCGGCTTATAAAATTGGTTCGCAGACCAAACGGATGTCACAAATCTTCTAGTTTATTTAATCGAGCCCCATCATCAAGTAGTGTGTCTATTCTTCGGGATAGATACACAGCTTGTGATGTGGCGCTCATTTATATAAACTATTTGGGATGTGAGATCAGTTTGATTTCATATCTTAAAATTTTCAAATTCAAAATTATTTTCAAAATCAAATGCTACTTTCTAAATTATATATACATATATTTAAACCAAATTTAAAACCTAAAAAAAAAATATGCCGACAACCTCCTCCTTGCAACACCTCATTTAACATTTCATGGGGTGATGACACATTAGCTCCCCCCCTAACTTTTTTTATAAAATGTTATGATGTGTTTAACCATGCTATGGAAAATGGTTAAAGACTTGTCTTCTCATCATTGGGTGGGTAGGGAGGTGGCTAAACTCATCTCACTATGGCAAGCCACCTCATTTGTAAAGGAGGGTGAGTCACACTTCAAAACACCATGGTTTTGCCACCTCATTTTTATGTCATTATGGCTCTTAACCATGGTTAAATATGAGTCATCAATGGGTTGTTTTCTCTTTAATGGGTCATTTGGGTTGTGTCTAACCCATATGAGATCATGTGTGATGTCATAAAGGAGTTTTGGAATTTTTAGAAATCCAAAATGTCATAGGTTTAAAATTCCATTTAATACCTCTTGATTTAATTTCCATTTTTAATTAATTATATCATTAATTAAGTGTTGCAAATTATTTTATTAATCAATTTTTAATTGAAAATAATTTCAAATTAATTATTTGATTAATATTAATGTCATTAAAATTGAATTTTGTCTCATTTCATGACTTTTCAATTTAATTTTAATCTTAATTAATTATGTCATTAATTAAAATTTGAAAATTAAATTATTGGTCAATTAATTAATCAAAAATATTTTTGGAATTAATTATTTGATTAATTCCATTGTTTTTAATTAATTTGTACATTTTATCATTTTATGGCTTTTGATTTTAATTAATTATGTCATTAATTAAAATTTTAAAAATTAAATCATTAGCCAATTAATTAATCAAAATAATTTTGAAATCAATTATTTGATTAATTTTTTCATTTTTCATTTCATTTTGGTGCATTTTTTCACTTTATGACTTTTAATTCAATTTTCATTTTAATTAATTATGTTATTTAATTAATTAAAATATTGAAAATTAAATTATTAGTCAACTTCATTTAATTAATCGAAATAATTTTGAATTAATTATTTGATCAATTTTGTCATTTTGGGTTTTAAACAGGTCATTGGGTCAATAATTGGTCATTTAGTCAAAAATTGACCATTTTGACCGAAGTTGACTTTCTATGTTCCAAAGGTTGATCTATGGGGTCAACAGGGTTGTTCATTGGGTCAGGATTGACTATTTTGACCAAAGTTGACTTTTTAGGTCAAAAGGTTGACCTATTAAGTCAACATGTTGGTCATTGGTACAGGATTGACTATTTTTGACCAAAGTTGACTTTTTAGGTCAAAAGGTTGACCTATTGGGTCAACAGAGTTGGTCATTGGGTCAGGATTTACCATTTTGGCCAAGATTGACTTTTTAGGTCAAAAGGTTGACCTATTGGGTCAACAGGGTTGGCCATTGGGTCAATCCAGGATTGATCATTTTGACCAAAGTTGATTTATTAGGTCAAAAGGTTGACCTATTGGGTCAACAAAGTTGGTCATTGGGTCAGGATTAATCATTTTGACCAAAGTTGACTTTTTAGGTCAAAAGGTTGACCTATTAGGTCAACATGGTTAGTCATTGGGTCAGGATTGACCATTTTGACCAAAGTTGACTTTTTAGGTCAAAAAGGTTGACCTATTGGGTCATTAGGGTTGGTCATTGATTCAGGATTGACCATTTTGACCAAAGTTAACTTTTTTAGGTCAAAAGGTTGACCTATCATAACGATGAGGTCAACAAACTAATACTAATCTACTTGCGGATGCTAATCTTCCCGCCCAATTTAACCTTAACACTTTTGGAGGCCGAACAGCTTGTTCTTCTGGGTCACCTTCTTCAGCACATGATAGCCTAATCCATGAAGCTACTTCTTTGCTTAAATTAGAATGGCTAGTTCAAAAATCTTCTAAAAAGAAATCTAAGAGGAAAAATGAATGTTCTATCATAATGAAGGAAACATTATAGTAGAAGGATCTTATTTCTCTGATGGAGATCAGCACAACCAGCTTCCTAGATCTTCTAGAAGGCCTGGATTGCATCATCATATCTAATATTATGGTTTGGAATATGATGGGAGTGGCTAACCCTTCCTCTCCTAATAGAAGTAAACAACTATGTAGGGTCCACAAGCTTTTCATTTTGGCTATCCTGGAACCTCTTCTTTATGCTAAAAAGGAAAGGGTTTTTAGGAGATTTTCTAATTACAACCACTTATGCAAGAAAAAATAATAAAATAAAGTTTTTTTGGAAGCTTAATTTTGATCTAACAATCATTGATGATGAGGAACAGTTTGTCCTTACCACTTTCAAGATGGATAACTTTCAGGGCTAGGCCTCTTTTGTCTATGCTAGTTCTCTTTCTCAGGATAAACTACTGCTCTGAGAAAAACTTACACACATGGAGGAGGCGATTAAAGATAGTTGGTTTGTTGGTGGAGATTTTAACATGATCATGAAACCCACTGTGAAGAAAGTTGGTGGGAGATGTGATACATCTCTATTAATCATTTCTGTGATAAAATTTCAGATGCTGGTCTACATGATTTGGGTTACTCTGGCTCTCTTATCACTTGACGTCATGGCCTGCTTTTACAGAAATTTGATTGCCACTTTGCTAATCATCACTTTCTCACTTATATTCCTATTTCTAAAGTTCAACATTGGAACTCCGCTGCTTCAGATCATAGTCCCTTTTTATTATCTCTTGATTTCTTCAATCACCTATCAAAATACAAATTTATGTTTCTCAACATATAGACTACTTATGATACATTCTTGAATCTTATTCAGCAGCTTTAGCATTGTGATGAAGCCACAAATCCTTGGTTCATTTTTTGGTAGTTTCATAAAAAGGTTGATATTCACTTGTGAAAATGGAACTATCAAGTCTTTGGTAAAGTTCATACTAAAGCCCTTGATGAACAGAGAGCTGTGAATTTATTAGAGTCTAAAGTCTCTTGTACTCCTCATCTGGTTACTGAGGTAGCCAAGGCTCATGCCACTCTCCTTGAAGCAATTGATTTGGAGGAAGGTCTTCTGAAACAGAAGGCTAATGATGTTCATTTTGCATGTGGAGACTGGAATATCGCTTTCATTCATGCCTCTATTACACACCTTTGCAATGTGAATATTGTTGTGAAAATTAAATCTTCCAATGGTGATTTAATCACTGATGTTGATGAGCTTAGTAATAGCACTATTCAACATTTCATTACTCTATTTCAGTGCAACATATCGGTTCTACCTATTGATGTAGAACTTTTTGATTGTGAGGGTGATTATGTCTATTCTTTCACTTTATCTCACGTCCCTATGGAAGAAGAAATCTTTGTTGCGCTTAAGGGATAAACTCAAACTAGGCCCCTGGTCCTGATGGCTTCACATCTTCTTTTTATATCAAATGCTGGGTTAATATTAAGAGGGAAGTCGTCCTTGCCATTCAAAGTTATTTTCTTGTTGATAATTAGGGAAAATACTTTGCTTCTTCTCTTATTGTGCTAATTAAAGAATGTAATGATAAAATCAGCTGGGATAATTTTCTTCTTATCTCCCTTAATCGGTCCTCTCCAAAGTCATAAGCAAAATAATTGTGGCTTGATTATAACCACACCTATTCACTATCATCTCTCAACAGCAGTCCAATTTTATTCATGTGAGGGATATATCAGATAATATACTTCTTGCTTAGGAATTGATTGAGGATTTAGATAGGAATGTCAGGGTGGGAATGTCGTGCTCAAGCTAGACACTAAAAGACTTTTGATAAAATCAGTTGGGAGTTTATACTAAACATTATCAGAGCTGGGGGTTCCCCCAATAGGTTTTGCACTATCGTTCAACGGTGGTTAGAGCACAATTACTACAGTGTCCTTGTTAACTGGCAATCTTATGGCTTTTTCTCTTCCCTTAGGGGAATTAAGCAAGGGTACCCCCTTTCCCCTACGTTTTTTATCATTGCTTTTGATTATCTTTCATGTCTTATGAATAGAATGAAAATGCTTCATCGTCATACAATATTCTCACAAATCTATGCTTATGGTGAGTCACTTGGCATATGCCGATGATGCCATCCTATTCTCTAATGTTAGCCGAACTGCATTTAAAACTATGATGCAGATGCTCAACGCATTCCACAACACTTCAGGCTTAACCTTCAATAAGGCTAAGTGTCAGTTATACTTTGGCAAACATGTTAGTCTCACCCATACTACTTGGGTTGTTTCCCACACTGGTTGTCATGTTGCTTCCCTTCCTCTCAAATATTTTGGTGACAATATTCTTCAAGGCAGAAGGAGGCAAACTCAGATGGATAATGTCATAGATAAAATTATGTTTAAAATTAATGACTGGAGAAATACTTTCCTTTCTAACAATGGTCGGCTTACTTTTCTTAAAAGTGTCCTCCATACTATCCCTCTTTATGCCTTACAAGTCCTTAGCTTGAAAAAAAGTACCCAATCTACTTTGGAGAGGCTTTTCAATAGAATTTTTTTGGTATGGTAGTACTCATCAGAGGATTTGATCTGTTTGGAATAAGGTTTGTAAACCCACTATCATTGTCGGTTTAGGTTTTAAAAACCCAAACCACATTGCATAAATTAACATGTGCAAACTTTAGTTTAAATTACGAATGGGTACTTCACTCTGGGCAAGATTTCTCGATAAAAATATTTTACTAATTCCTACCCCTCTATTATGGAATGGAAAGTTGGAGATTCAAAACATTGGAAAACTTTGCTCAAAATACGGCTGATGTTTCAAAAATCTGGGATGTGGGTGCTGGGAACCTATCTTTTTGGTATGACCATTAAGGAATTGAAGATTTAACTGGTATCCCACATTCTCTCTTGATAATAATTTGATGGTTTTTTATCATTGGCAAGATGGAACCTGGGATGTGCATATGCTGAGGGGTCTTGTTGGGGATCAAGCTAAAAATATCTCCAAAATTCCCATATCTACAACTAAACCGAATACCCCTATCTGAAAATTTACGTTGAATGCCTTGCTTTATCATAATTTACATATTTTTCCCCCTTTCGTTGGTCAATTCAACTTTGGAATGCTTTATTATCTCTGTTTATCTCCTTTTTCCTATGGCGATATTTTCTCTTATTGTTGCCTTTTGATGAAATTTGAAATTAAAAGGGCTGAGAATACCTTCTCGATGTTACTCTGCAAATGTGAGGAGGAATCCGTCTCACATCATTTCATTATCAATCCCTTTGCTCATGGAATTTGGTGATTGGTGGGCCAGTTTTTTGGGATTGTTTGGCCTTCACAATTGGAGATTGGAAATTATATACTGGCATGGAAATCTGCTCCTATATATGATGGGAAGCTGGAATCCTTTCCTTTTGTTATTCTTTGGTTTATATGGTAGGCAAGGAATGCTTATAAGTATGAGGCTTCACCTCCTACTCCTTCTTTTACTACTTCTTACATTATTGCTTTCTTTTTCAAAGCTTCTCGTCACTTCAAGATTGGGATTATCTCTCCCGCGAGGGGTAGGATGACCACCTTCATTAGGTGGCAACCCCCTCCCATGTCTGGGTAAAACTAAATGTGGATGGGAGCTGGACCAATAATGCTGCTTGTACGAGCGGCGTATTTCGAAACTCATTGGGCAGTTACCTTCGTTATTGTGCTTCACCAGTTCATGCCTCTACTTCCTTGGAGGCTGAGTGCTGGTCCATTTGGTTTGCTCTTCAAGTTGCGGCTATCTTTAACTTTCAAGCTTTACATATTGAAAGTGATTCAATAGCACTTGTGAACTTTTATGATAAGGCCTCTCTCGCTAATTGGAATGTTATTTGCTTATATAACATGGTATGAGATTTATGAGTGCCATAATTTAGTAATACAAATGTGTTTCATCTATAGAAAATCTAATTCTCCAGCAGATTGGCTTGCTAAACAGGTATGCTAAGGGTCATAGTGGGTGTCATGCCCCCTCATCACCTTCAGGTCATTTTGGATGGTGATTTACTTGATGTGCCTAACATTAGAAGATAATTTTGTTGTTTTTTGGGAGGATTAGCTTGGCTTTTTTGCATTTCTGCTTCTGTGGGTATGGCAGTTTCATTATTTTGCTTTCTTGCTTTTTAATTTTATGTTCCACTTCCTCGTTTTACTTTAGTTTACCTCTATCATCTGTTTGTCTTTAACTTGAAGTTTTGTTTGGTCTTCTCTACTTGCCTATTATCTGGATTGATTTTTTTTGGCTTTACCTCCTACGCTTTTCACCCCTTTCCTGAGCTTTATACTATTGCTGCTCGGTTTTTTTGCTTTGTATTTTGGCTCTTCGTGCAAATTTTTTTGGAGGTTCTGCCTACCCGATGCCACACACTCCTGTCGTTCATGGTTGACCCCGATGCAGAAGTTTCGATGCGATCTCTTTTTCTTCTCTCTTGTACCGGCTCAAGGTTTCTTTTACAAATTTTGCAGATTAATTTTTTGGTGGTATACTTTTAGTTTTTTGGATATACTGGATATACTTGTATTTCATTTTCGAGACTTTCGCGTGAGTATTGTACTTTTTTATCCTTTTGTGGGGATCCACCTCCACACCTCTCTGTAACAACTTTTTTGTTTGTAATACATGCGGATTCGTATAATGCTCATTCCTTAATATATATATTACAAATTCAAGATATTACAAAATAATTTTCAGTGAATTGTACAAGACAAAGTAACAATTTTAAAACTATTACTTAAAATAAGAGTATTAAAAATTAAAATAAAACAACTAAATGCCCAAAAATATTTCTAGTCCTTTATATGTGACAATTTCTTGTATGCGCAAAAATAAAAAAATTCGATTAAAATTCATGATATAAATTTTACAAGACATTAAAAAATAAAAAATAATCCTTGCGCGCATAAGTTGTCATCATTCCCCGCAAATCTCATCCACTGTTTTCATGAAATGCTCAATCTTGCAAGGGATTCTCAGTACGCCTTCTTGCCTGTAACCAAACTCTTCAGCTGCCATCTCTAGGAGCTCGATGATGCAAGGATCATTCAGCAGCTTTACATGCACAAAAAACCTCTCTATATCTTCGTCATTATCATAATCTCCAATAAGAACCGGTACATAGCCTCGTGGAGGAGATGAGCGCCCCTCACTGGTTAACACCTGCTCCTTTCTCTCTGTCGCAGTCATGATCTACTCAAAAAATTAAGGTATTTGTGAAGTGAACTATTTAGCTTTACTGGTACTACGATGGCGACGAAGAGCAGTTATATATAAGTATATACATCAATGAGGAATGATAGACTTTTTCATACTGCAATGCTCAATGTTTTATTTATTCAGACGTTTAAGCGATGGGATACGCAAAATTAAAAATTCTTGGTCAACGCTCAGATCTAAGGATTTAAAGATCTCTTGGGTAAAATGTTGCCAGCGACATATATTTTACGCAACTGGCCAGGTACACGCAGTTTTTAAAAGGATTAATTTTTAGACTTGAAGCTGCTTGGCTGTCCATCGAGGATCGTAAATCATAGCAGCAACGTAATTTGGTGCTCTAATCATCTTTTGTTATTGACATAAAAAATACATAGCACCAATCTTGAAAAATTAATTAATCAACAAAGATATGGTCAAATAAGACCCGCCAAGGACCAAAGTTCATAGCACATGAGCCTATAATGTCCAAAACCTTATGTTCCCTAGAAGCATTATCCAAAATCGACTGAAAGACAAAAGAAACCGACCGCCCAACCAGGCTGAGCGAGCGACGATTCAGATGACCAATAGATAATTCAAATCGACCGGCTACCCAAATCCAACAGAGTCTGCTAAGAGGGCCTCACAGATCCAAGGATCACCGGCAACTGTGTGGTGTGAGGAGAAAAACCTTTTGCTTATTACTTTTTTAGGCCTTTACTTAATTTTGTATGACTAAATTACATTGTAATGCTCCTATTAAAAAAGGGGAAAGCTAGTAAATGTTTTTCAGACATCCCCTTGCCTATAAATAAGTTGGTCAATTCTAAATAAATGAGTCTTGAATTGGAGATTAATCTCTTGCAATTTTGCTCTATTGTGCGCTCTCCCTCTTAATACTTGTTCTCTCTCTCATTCTTTACGCTACATTCATTGTATGTGATTCACATAAAAGACTCAGATTTTGATTCAACATCTTAAAAGATGAAGTGTGCGTAGAACATGCCACCAACAAGAAAAGGAGGACAACAAGGAGAAGAATCTCATCAGGGAGACAAGATAAGCACTAAGTGTGCCAGAGAGTTTGTGCTGAAGTAAGTTCAATAACTCAAGGAACAAATTCCTGGTCAGATGACAAACGTGATTTGAGAACCACTAGCTTGTGGAAGGGAGTAAAACTTCCAAGAACAATTCCCTGAGAGAAAAACCCTCGAAGAGAAGAACTGACACTAAACGGTCGGTGAGCACTGTTTGCAAGAGGAAAGAGCGGAAGATTTCTAGTACTAGGACGGTGTTGGGTTCATGACAATGGATAGACTGCAGTTCAGGAGCACAAAGGCCCACCACTAGCTGGGAAATGCATTCTCTCGCCAGATCTCTGTTTGTCAAAATCCCATAAAACTTTAAAGATCTGCCACTTGACCCTTAAAAAGTCGGTCTGATCCGACAGATCACATTGCATCATTCAAATTAGTTGTCTTCCTACTGATGATTATTTATGCACTATAGTGTTTTCTTTTCTTCACCATGCTCAAAAAATCATCCCTTGGGTGGTTTAAGGTGCGCTTTCCAGGGTAATCATCTCTTTTGATGAATTTAAGAGAGTGATTGTTGCATAATTTTTCAGCACATAGTAACCTCAGAAAATCTCACAAGCTCTGTGGTGGGTTAGACACGGCCAGCATGAGAGCATGCATGCATACATAATTTGATTTAAAAAGAGATGATGGGGTTTAGGGGCCTAAAATCCACCATACACATACAAAATTTTCCCATAGATGGAAGAGAGAGCGAGTTAGATATGCTCTAGGCCTAAAACAACAAAAAAGCTTGGCTTAACATTTTGAGCTAACAAATATGGTCACATTTTTGCAGAGGAGTAGGTCAACGACCCCTCATGTCATAAGTCCAAATCATCTAATCATTGCCCACAAAAGAGATTCCATAAGAACAATCGATGGAGACCGAGGGATGGACAACATACTCCCATTTTTCCTGGGCGTGTATCATCCTAAAAGAATAGGTTGACCGATCAAAACAACCATCGAGGGGGTCAATATAGATATACCAACCAGGGACTGTCTCACAATCATAACTTGTCGATGAATGAGAATAATGCACCAAGGGCCACACACCTGAGGGAATCAATTTCAGATTTAGAAGAAATATTTCTAAAAAAAAAGAATACTTCAAGAAGGCCCCTCATGAGGGCATGAGCATTTCTTCGAGACCTCATGGAGTTTTCGGCTTACAACTGAGATCATGATCACAATACAGAGGAATGAAGGCAACCTCAAAACCTAATCTAAGGGCTAATAAGATCCAGAGAGCTCAAAGAATTTATGGCACCTCAGCGACACCCAAAGAAACAAGAAGGCTTTGGATAAAACAATTTGGTTGAGCTTGTGTTGTCCAATGCCTTACATTACATCACAGGGTTTGTGCTAGCTATTTTTGGAGGAGTCGAAGAACACCCTAGACATGCTAGCCATAAGAGGTTGCATTCCAAGGAGCTTTGCACTTCTGCCTTCACACTAAAGCGCATTCTCCATCCACTGATAACTTCTACCAATGAAACGGGATTCCTTGCAGGATTTCGTAGTCGTCATGATAATGATCAACAACTATCAGTGGACACCATTTTGATTAATATTGGCAGCTCTGTGAATATCTTGCTCAAGTTAGTGTTTGATAAACTGAACTTGAAGACCGACCAGTCGGTCTGTTCTATTAATTCTTTAGTGAAAAAAGAAAACATTTGTAGCTCATGAAAATTATTTTTTATTTTTTTATTCAAATATTTTTAAAATACAAAAAATATAACACACTCACATAAATTTAAGTTTCATAAAATAAAGTTTACACATTTATTTTAGAAAATCAAAGAGTAAGTATTAATTATCTAAATATGTAGGACTCAGGTGGTATATTAGTAAACTCTTCTTTTTTTTCCAAATATTTTTGTTATTATTATTCTTGATTTTTGTTATATTATATATATATTTTTTATAGACGGTTAGTTATTTAATTAGTACCTTTTTTGTTTTATTTTACCATGAAAATTTATTAAACATTCATCTTTTCATTTTTTCTCTTTCTGTTTCTTTTATTTAACTTTTTCTTTATGAAGGTGACACCTAGGTTTTCGAGATGGTTAAGCATGTGAAACAAAGTGTTTATTTTACGAAGTTCAAGACTTAAGTGGCTACCATGTAAATTTGCAAAGCTTGTAAGCATGCAAGCTTGCTAACATATATAAGAAAAAATAATAATAAACATGGAAGCATGTAAGCATGAAATCCATGTGGCAATCGCATACAGTAATTAGAGTAGGGTAGCATGATGTAATCATGAAAATTTGGACTAAGGAAATTACATTGGAGTAAAGTAGAATGTATGTAAATATAGGATTCAAGTGGTAATCATGTAAATGAACGTTAGAACCATTTGGGATCACTGTTGTTTTCTATTAGAGACATTGACATGCATACCCCCCAATTCCAATTTATTTATATATCTAAAACCTAAAATTTCATTTTTATAGCAATAAATATTTTATATCATATAAAGAAAATGTAACTTGTTCTAACTTCTCCCTTAATAAAAAAAAAAAAAGAACATTTTCATGTATTGCTAAGATGGCACACATGTTAAAAAAAAAATTAAAGTTTGTGTGTTTGATATGTAAATACATTGGAATTGAATGACATGTTATGTAAGCATAATAGTTTAGGTGGTAGATATGTAACATACAAAAAAATTAAATGGCATGCGTGTAAACTTTTTTTTTGGTGTTAGAAATGTATTAACGTTATATTAGTGTTATCCAAGTAGATATGAGTGAATAATAGAGGAAGAGGAGAGGAGAAGCTGTTTGAGGAATTTGACGATCTTCTTACGCAGCCACTCGATTGCCGCCTTCTCAGTGGGAGAGCTCGTCACTGGAGCTTGCCGGAGAGATGGATGGGTGATTGGAAGCTTAGGATTTGAAGAAAGGAAAGGTAAAGAGCAGGGTTTCACGTTTTGGAGTGGAGTAAGGAGGAGGGCTTGCAGTTGGGAGCTATGTGAGGGTATCGGTCTTTTGAAGTTGGAGTGAGTGGGGGTTTTCATTTTGTTTTTGAATTGTGAAGTTGGCTGTTACATGCAGAAGTGAGGTGCGGAGAGCTTGTGAGGGAAATAAAAAATGGAAAAGGAAGCGTGAAGTTTGTGCTTTAAAATGGCCTAAAATTTTATATCATTTTTAATTAATATTTTATGGATATTACGCTTTAATAAAAGACATTTCTTATGTATTTTGTTGCAGGTATAAGAAAATGAATTTATGAAGAAAAAGAGTCAAAAAAGGAGCAAAATGAGCAGAAATGAGCCTAGTGAAGAAAAGAGGGAAAACAGGCTGATTCTGGCGCCCAAGTGCCAGACACACTAGTAGATTCTAGAGAATTCTTAGACGATTTTGTGACGGTTATTGATGCTTCTGAAACAATCTAGAAGTTTCTTGACAAATTCCCACATGTTATAAACAAGAAACAATGAATATAGGCACAAGGAATCAGTTTTTTAACTAAGAGTTGTGACTCAAATATGAAGGGACACATCCATTTGTGCAGGAAGCTGGCGCTAAGCACCACAGTTACTTTCTAGATGATTCGATGAATGTGGCCAAATTTTGAAGAAGTGTCCTAAGCAACCCCTGGTCATTTTTGAAGCTCTAGAAATATAAGACTATTCTACAGCGGCGGGGGGGGGGGGCGGTGGAGTGTTGTCATTGTGTTAAAGTTTTGTCAAAGTGTTAAAAGAGTGTGGAGTGTTTTTAGAGAGTCTTTTTCTTTAATTTTTCTTACTTTAGTGAGAGTTTAATGTATCCTACTGTGATGGCTGGAGTTGGAGTCTTGTAAAAGTCAGTTGGAGTCAGAAAAATTCGAAGGATTGCTTGGATAACATTCCAGATAAGTATTTATAACTTTGTTCTTAAGTTTTGTGCTTTGAATTTGGGTTATATAAATATGATTTGTTGTGTGAATCCGATGTTTTCTGAGTAGTCTTCTTCTCTTTCTCCATACAAATATAAAATGATTTAGTTACAGATTTAAGTTGGTTTTGAGAACTTTACTTTTTTTTCTTCCATAATTTGTGATGATACTTTACCTAATCTTCATTTACCCTACAAATTGTCCCCTAGTATCATTAAAATCTATGGTGAATTCTTAACATCTGACCGTGGGCTAAGAGTTCTTAACTTGTATGTATCACATTTCTCTTGGAAAGGTAGATTGTAAATCCTTGAGGGGGGTGCAAATAGATAGGGAGATAATCTTTGATGGGCGTGGAATTGATTATGTTTTTAGAGTGGCAGGCTAAATTCTATCAATTTGGTTTAAAAGAAAGGCGACGAGACATTAGTAGGCCAGACCATAGGCACCCTGGGGTAATCTAGAAGTGAGAGCCTAGAATTAGTCCTTACTACTAACAATACATCCTAAACTAATCTTTAAAACTAGCCAATGTTCTTTGCTGCTTGCATAAAGAGTTAAAGAATGTGTATGCTGCTATTTATCACGATACCACATTCTCAAAGTTCTCAAGCTAATTTAGTTGTCTACTAATCATGAAATATTTCGTATGGGGACATAATCTTTATTTATTGTGTTAAAACATTTAGATTACTTACTTACTTGCAATTTCTACTTGAGTAACTTGCTTTTTTTTAGTTGATTAGTTTTAAGTAGACTTTTAAATTTTGTATTAAACTTTTTATTTATTTTGCTTTACATAAATTCCCAGTGGGATCGATATTTGTGGTTTTAAAAAGAAAACTCTATATTACTTGAAACGGTACATATACTTGCGTAGTACCCTTAGTGTATGATTTATATTTTTAAAACTGCAATCTTTAATCACTTACATCAGCTGCTTAATCTTATTGGGGGGTCAAGTTTGGCCATAATTTAATAAGCTTTTTTAATTGCGTAATTGCGGTCTGGTCATGTTTTTGGCGTCGTTGCCTGGGACTACATAAATTAAAAATAAAGAGAAAAACCTTATTAAAAAAAAGAAATAAAAATATGAAAACTAAAAACTAAAAAATATATACATTTTTTAAAGTATATTCTTGTGCTATTATTAATCAAAATTTTTGTCTTAAAATTTTATGCGAAGTTCAAGATCTGAAGGATTAGTACCCAATAATTTTTAATTAGAACACACTGTAAGAAAAGTTAGAAAAGAAAAACAATTTCATAATTAGTAAGAATGGCTAATATACCTTGAAATAATATTGAACAAAATATTGAAGAAAATGACCATAAAAACTTATAAAGACCTTTAAGAGAATATGTCAACCCTACAGCCGATGAAATTCATTTAAGCATTCAAATACTGCTGTAGCAGCAAATTCATTTGAACTTAAACCTGCAATTATACAAATGGTCCAAATTAATCAGTTTGGAGGATCTTCTACTGAAGATCCTAATTTACACCTTGGCAATTTTTTAGAACTTTGTGCTACTTTTAAATATGATAATATTTCTGATGATGCTATTAGGATTAAAATTTTTCCTTTTTCTTTAAGGGTAAGGCTAAGATGTGGCTAAATTTGCTAGCAACGAGATCTATTAAAACTTGGGGAGAAATGACTAAAAAATTTCTAGCTAAGTATTTTCCGCCATCAAAAACTGAAAAACTTAGAAATGATATAACCTCATTTACTCAATATGATGGAGAAACGATTTATGAAGCCTGGGAATGATTTAAATTACTCCTTAGAAAGTGCCCACATCATGCTTTACCAGACTGGTTAATTATACAAACATTTTATAATGGATTAATATGTTCTCTTAGATCTATAGTAGATGTTACTGCTGGTGAAAAATTTTTAATAAGAAAAGAAAATTCGAAGCTTATGAAAATTCCAAGGGTTGAACCTCAAAGGAGATTAAACCCAGTTATGAAAGAAGTTATTAAGAAGGAATTGTTGAAATGGTTGGATGTTGGAATTATTGATCCAATATTAGATAGTCCTTGGGTTAGTCATATTCATTGCGTCACAAAGAAAGGAGGAGTTACTGTTGTTGAAAATGAAAATAATGAATTAATTCTGACAAGACAAGTGACTCTTTGGCGGATCTGTATTGATTATAGAAAACTAAATGCTGCCACCAGGAAAGATCATTTTCCTCTTGCATTCTTAGATCAAATGTTGGATAGATTAGCAGGACATTCATATTTTTTCTTTTTGGATGGATATTCTGGTTATCGTCAAATACATATAGCTCCTGAGGACCAGTAAAAGACTACATTTACAAGTCCTTATGGAACTTTTGCTTTCTGAAGAATGCCTTTTGGGTTATGCAATGCACCTCCTACTTTTCAAAGGTGTATGATGATTTTTTATGACTTCATTGAAAAAGGAATTGAAATTTTTATAGATGATTTCTCTGTATTTGGATCTTCTTTTGATTCTAGCTCATATAGTTTGTTTAAGGCATTAAAGTACTGTCAAGAAACAAATTTTGTTCTGAATTGGGAGAAGTGTCAATTTTGGTCACAGAAAGTATACTGGGTCATAAAATGTCTAAAAATGAGATGGAAGTTGACCAAGTAAAAATTCAAATTATTGCTAGATTACAACCCCAACTTCTGTAACAGGTATAAGAAGTTTTCTTGGACATGCTTGATTTTATAGAAGATATATTAAAGATATTCCAAGATTAGTAAACCTTTATTCCATCTTTTAGAAAAAGATATAAAATTTGAATTTGATGAAAATTGCCTAAATGCCTTTAATTTATTAAAAGAGAAGTTAATCACAGAACCAATCATTGTTGCACCTAATTAGGAAAAACCAATTGAGTTAATGTGCGATGCGAGTGATTACGCTATAGGGGCAACATTAGGTCAAAGATATGATAAGATGTTTAAAGTTATATATTATGCCAGTAAAACTATTAATGAAGCTCAAATTAACTACACTAATACTGAAAAAGAGCTATTGGCTATAGTATATGTTTTTGACAAATTTCGATCATATTTACTTGGGAATAAATGTATAGTGCATACAGATCAATCTGCTATTAAATATCTGATGACTGAAAAGGAAGCTAAACCAAGAATGATTAGATGGATTCTTCTTTTGTAAGAATTTAACTTTCAAATAGTTGATAAAAATTGTCTGATAATCAAATCGCCGATCATCTATCAAGAATTGAAAATAATGATGAAATGAATGATCAGGAAGAAATAAATGAATGTTTTCTAATGAACAACTTTATTCCATTTTAAATGGATTAATCCTATGGTATGCATATATAGTTAATTATTTTGCTAGTAATATTATACCTTATGGATTAGATATCATTAGAAAAAGAAGTTCTTACATGATGTAAAATTTTTTTTTTGGGATAACCCCTTTCTATTTAAATAATGAAATGATTCTATTATACGAAGATGTGTTCCTTATGAAGAAACTTACGAGATTGTTCAAAAATGCCACAACTCTGAATTTGGCAGACATTTCAGAAATGATAAAATTGCTTTTAAAATTTTACAATCCGAATTTTATTGACCTACATTATTCAAGGGTGTTAACAATTTTGTTAAATCCTATGATCGATGTCAATGTATAGGCATTATTTCTAGGAGGAATGAAATGCCTCTAAATTTTAGTTTGGAAGTGGAAATTTTTGATGTCTACGATTTAGATTTCATGGGACTATTTGTACCTTATTCAGGAAAAATTTATATATTATTAGCTGTTGATTATATTTCAAAATGGATTGAAGCAATCACTTTACCTCATTGTGATACTAAAAGTGTTGAAAATTTTTTATTTAAACATATTTTCACTAGATTTGGAATGTCGCGAATAATTATCACTGATGGGGGAAGTCAAATCAAGAATTTTCTGATTCAGAGACTACTGAATAAATTTGGGATTAAACATAAAATTGCAACAGCTTATCATCCCCAAATCAGCGGATTAGCTGAAGTGTCAAATCGGGAGATCAAAATAATTTTACAAAGAAAACAGTTAATCCGAAGCGAACTAATTGGACTAATTGACTTGATGATGCTTTATGGGCTTCTAGGACTGTTTATAAAGCTCCTATCAGAATGTCACCATATAGGCTCATATATAGAAAACCTTGTCATTTACCTGTTGAACTGGAACATAAAGCTTATCGGGCGATTAAAGAGATTATTTATAATTTAAGGGATGCTGGAGATAAGCGATTATTACAATTGAGTGAACTTGAAGAGATTAGAAATGATTCTTATGAAAGTTCTTGAATTTATAAAGAGAAAATGAAGAATATGCATGATAAAATAATTTTAAGAAAGAATTTTGAGCCTGAACAAGATGTTTTACTATACAATTCTAGATTAAAATTGTTTCCAGGAAAATTAAGATCTAAATGGACATGGCCTTATGTTGTTGAGAAAGTTTATCTTTATGGAGCTGTGGATATAAAAGATTTGAAAATAGATTCAGTAATTAAAGTAAACAGACAAAGATTGAAGCCCTATATTGGAGGAAGCTTGCCATCTTTTAACGATGTGCTATGTTTAACCCATTTGGAGTAAACAAATGGTTATGTCGGGTTGACAAAGTTAAACCAAGCGCTTTGTGGGAGGCAACCCATATTATAATTTGATTTGATTTTGAGTGTCTTTTATATATAACTACACTTAGTTACATTTCTTTTGATCTACATTTTTAGACCTTAATTTGGTGTGAAACTTATGAAAATTCGACGAAGGGAAAACGTGTGATTTTTAGGATTCTCGCGCCTAGGCTCCAAAACTGGTGCCTAACTGCCAGACACCTGAGATCTTGGCGCCTCGGCGCCACAGTTCCGGGTCCTGGAAAAACAGCCCCATAGTAGTTTTTACCCACTCATTTCCCTATAAACCACCACATCTTTGTCCCTAAACGCCAAGCCATCAAAATTTTGACCAGAAACAATTATTTTGAGAGAGAAAGACACTTTTGATTGCTTCCATGGAGAGTTTAAACATTGGAAATAAGGGCAAAGACAAGTTTGTGCACATGGGTTCACAATCTTACTTTAATGGATACCTAGCCATGACATTGGAGAAGTTAATCAGTCGCCTTTAGAAGATTGAAGAGGAATTAGTTCTAAGAGGAATTAGTTCTAATGGGAGGAATATTGCATGAAATGTACCACCAATATGAGCACATGGAATGGCAAATGAAGATTCAATCTGATCATTTGGCAGCCTTTGAGGATTATCAAGTAATCATGTATGCTAAGAACAATTGGATCGATGAAAAGATATACTTGGAATTTCCTCGTGCCCCTTTCTTCCATTCTTTTGTTCGTAGTGAATTACCTTGTGGAACTAATGAAGTTTCTTATCTGAATTAATGAAATTAGAGTGAATTATGTGGAGAAATTGATTGTAATTGTTAAGTGTTGTGTGATTTGGAAATGTTTTATGTAGTGATTTTTTTAATTGTTAAATGATGTTGTCAGATGTGAGAAGTTGTTTAATTATATTTTTTGTATTTTTTGAACCTTATCTTGAGGATCTAGAATGAATTACAGTAAAAGTTGAGTTTGGAATGTTATCTAAAATTTGGAATCTATTTTGGACTTCGATATTTTCTTTAATTTATGGTAGATGTTTGATGAAGTTTACTAAGTGATTTTAAGCTTACAGATGTTAGAATCACCTAAATTACAACATGTACAAATTTGGAAATTTTTTGAAACTTTTGGTGATTCTGGCGCCTAGGCGCTGGTTCACTTGAACTAAATTTCGGGCATAAAACCGACCACACAGCCATTAGAGCACCTAAGCTTCATCTTATTCCCCCAAACTCAAGAAAATCAGTCATAGGGATCCATTTTGAGCTTAGTTCGTGAAGTTTCTATGTGTAAAAACTCCATATTTCAACTTCTTGAAGTTAGATTTACATTTTAGTATAGTTATTTTAAGTTTTCACCATGAATTTATCAACATTTGAACAGTGCCTAAAATTTGGAGGAAAATTTGATTTTTAAGTGGAAAATCCATGGATCTAAGCTTGATTTAGTATTTTTAAGCTTATATTTTGTGTCATTTTATGATTTTTGTAAATTATTTGGGATTATTTTCAAATTTATAGAATGACACAAAAATTGAAGCGAGGTAAGGAGTGAAGTGAGTTTGATCAAACAAAATTTGTTAGCGCAAGTGGTCAAGTTTGCTACAATGAATTCACGTGGCTCCTAAATTTATTATAGAGCAAAGTTTTTATCATCCCGGCGGTTCGATTGAACATATTATTGCTGCTCAGCAGTGGGAGTAGTTTTGTTATTTTTCTGCTGTGGCCGTTCTTTCTATGGCGTGGGAATTTTATACAAATTTTCCAGAAATGGTCGACAATGAAGTTTATGTTAGAGGGACAGGAGTTAAATTCACTCTTGAAGTGATTAACATGTTTTAGGGCCTAGCTCCTGCTATAGACTATTTCTATGATATTTTTACTCCATCTAAAGGAGAGCTCGATGAGACCTTGGCCTACTTGACTGATGGAAGAGGATTTAGAAAATCTGAAACAATAAGCGGGTAAATTTCTCCTCTTTAATGCTTAATGCTACTTTGAAAGTCTAGCACTATTTTATTTCTATCGCATTCTTCCATCAAATCACCTGAGTGGGGTGATGAAAGAACGAGCTATTTTAAATTATTGCATTCAATAAATGAAGCCAATCGATGTGGGAGCCATTCTTTATGATGTAATCAGCACATCAGCTAGAGTAAGTGTTATTTCAGGTTTAGGCTTCCCGACTCTCATTTTCTTGATATGCAAGAATGCCAGTGTTACTTATTATCATTCTTAAGAGCTACTCAAGCCATTGATGCCGATTAGGAAATCTCATGTGGATGTCTATGGAAAGAAAAAAATTCATGGTTCTGGAGCATTTTCTTCTTCTATGCGTTTTATTTCTGCATCCAGACCTTCCACTTCTACTTTTGAGCCTCCACCAAATATGTGAAATACTATTTGTGAGAGGTACTTGGAGCATCAGAGTGAACTATTCTTGATGATGTTTAGAGTAGAAGATTTGGACAGTAAAATCGATCATGTATCTGGTGTTGACCTCATTTTTGATGAGGTCTTCTCTTCTTCTCTTTAGTACTTAGGATCTAGCCTTAGGCTTTTCCTATGACCATCCTAGAGGATTAGAACTGGGACCCACCACTTAGAAATTCAAACCACTTCTTAACTCCCTGCAAACTCCACAAACTTGACTGTAGACCCCTAATCACCTAGAGGGTTGAAATCAAATGTGGAAGTTTAAAGGATGAGTTCCTATAGGACTCTTTGGCCTTAGGACCGCTTCCTGGGTGGCTCGGTCCGGTGAAGGGCCGAGTTACACACACACTACACCTATACACTACACTTTCACACACATCCTAAAAACACACCCATACCTAACTTGACCTCCTGACTCATGAAGGTGATTCACATGGATGGTCCTTAACCCCTAAGCCCTTAGCTAAGAGGGTTAGGAACAACATAGTGGATGCCTCAAATGAGTCCCTTCCTGACTCATGTGGGCTTGATATGGCTTCATGGCTCAACCAAAATGACTTCATTCCACTTACAATTACCCAATCTTCAATTTTGCAAATTTTCAATTTTTGACCCCCGGGACCCTACACCCGCCTAGCCTACCCAAAACCCTTGAAATTACCCAAATCCTCCAAAATTTCCAAATCACCCAAGATTCCTCAAGACCAATCCCAAACATTCCCACATTACTCAAATTGATCATTCATAGCCAAAAATACCAAAAATTCCAAAAATACCTCCCACTACCCTCCAAATACCCAAAATACCCCTCTTGACCCAAAAATCCAAAAAATTCAGAAAATCCCCATAAAATTCCAAAAAATCCCAAATATTCTCAATTTCATTTTGTTCAACTACACCATGGGCCAATTTTGTCAATTTACCCCACTTTTGTCAAAACCCCCAATTTGACCCATTTTAACCCAAAGTGAACCCAATGTCAAACCAAACCTATCCAATTGACCCAAATTCTGGTCCACTTCAATTCTAAACTTCAATTTAAAATTCCCAACACCAATATAGACCAAATCCAAGTCTAATTTGATTGACATTTGAATCCAATTTCACTTTTGGCATTAAAGCCCCTTTTTAGCCCAATTTGGACCCATGACCCAAACCTAGCCCAAACTAACTCAATTCAACTCCAATTAACCCCAAACCTTTTCTAAAGCATCCTTAACATCCCTAAAAACAAAAAAATAACATGATTTACCCAAAATTTAGACCCAAACCCCACTCAAATTCAACCCAAAGCTAAAAGACCCAATTTTGACCTAAACCCAAACCTAACCCAAATAAACCCAAACCCCAAAATCAAAACCCAACCAAAGTCAAAACCTCTTTGAAACACTCCCATAAACATTTCCCAACATTAATTTTACATCAATTTGAGCCCTAGCCCAACATTGGCCCAAGTTAGCCCAATTTGACCTACATTGACCCATTTACCAAAGAGGTCCAAATCCAACCCAATTCAAGCCCAAACCACTTCAAATTTATTCCAAATCATTCATGAAACCTTCCTAAATTAAATTCAACACTTATTGGATCCAATCCTTTACAAAATTATCAACCTAAAATTTCTTTTGAAATTCAAAAGCCCATTCCTAAAATAATTTCAAAAGTCCAAACCCATCCTAAGGTCCACATTACAATCTCATCTCATCCTCACTCAATTAAAATCTACCCTAAGTTCTAAATTAGCCATCAAATTTTTCTAAACTAAGCCATATGCCAAATCCTATCAAATCACCCCTAAATTACCAAAATTCCTAAAAACCTCTTTCATGAAAGTTGACTTAGCTTTTTCCAAGCCAAAGGTGAGCCATGAAGTCATGCATGAGCCACATGTGAGCCATGAAAGCCTTGGACACTTCACCATACCCAAAATGGCAAGAAGAGGGGACCCTTTAATGATTCTCTTAAGAGTGATTAACCACTCCCATGTCTCCCCTAACTCTTGCTTAAGCTTAATTGTACTTGGATTGTGGACCTACCCCAAAACCAAGGGTTGACCCATTTAGACCCAAACTAGCCCTTTCCCATTCCACTTTGATTCAAACCCTTTACACATGTCCATGGCCAATTGATTGCACAAACCTCCAGCCCTGACCCACCTGGACCTGAGGGTGACCCATGCCTGCCGACCAGCCGCCTGGGTCGCCGGAAAACACCACACCCGAGAGCTCACATGTGAGCCAATATTGAAATTCTCCCTTGCAGAGCTGCCCCATGCCCAGTGGCCATTGCAGCTGTTCTTCTTTTGCCAAGAGCAGCTCGATCCCGGTCCCTAACTCCCCCGGGAGGCCCTCCAGCCTCTCCTATTTAAACACCCCTCTCTCGGCCATGGGAGAGGTGCCGAATCAACCTTAAGGAAACTCGCCAAAATCATTCCAGACCACTCTCTACATATAGAGCACTTGATTCCCACTGGATTCCAGCCCCAATTCCCTCTAGCTGAGCTCAATTTTCAGTTCAAACTTCAGCACAAAACCATGACACTTCTTCACAGTGGACCAATCCCCAAATTGATTGATTCTACTCCTTCACCAGACCAAGGGAAGAAGTCCACTAGCAAAAGCCCCTCTCCGAGCCACCCATCCGTTCCGGACTCCAAGCTTTATAATCGGTCGTGGTCGAAATCCTACCTAGCACAATTCACTGGACCGGAGACTTCATCCGGAGCTTGCTGGGACGCAATCGAACATGACACAACCCTCGCATCGAAGCCACACTTCTCCGAGCAAAGGTATGGCCTCACTCTTCTTCCCGAGCTTCGAAAATTCTCCATTTTTATCGAGTCAATTTCATGCCACATAAACCGTATGGATGTGTTCGTCTTCTCGAGACGAATCCATAGAGCATAAGAACGTTCAATTTGTTCAAGTATCGAGTGAGATCTTAGGCCTAGAAGACAGACGGTTCTCGGGCTAGGAGGCTTGGGGACGATGAACGGATGCCGTTCATTCAATATGCGCGGATGGACGACTCAGATCAGGTTGGATAAGCGGATGATACGCGGAAGGCGGGACCCGAGCTGCTGACTCAAGTGGCGGCGTCGAATGGGAGCGCGCCGCGTGGCCGTTCGGAGATGCCGAGGATGACAGGGCACCGCGTGGATAAGTAGGAAATTAGGGTATTTCTTGATTTATTTAATTCCCTAAACTTCAAAAATGCATAACTTTGTGTAAAAAAAACATAAAAATAAAATAAAAATACCCTCTTGCTCAGTGAACAGAGGAGAATAATGTGAAAAAGAAATCATTTAATTTCATTTAGTATTTGATTTTTAATAATTTATTTACTCTCTGCACATTTTCAATTCTCCATGCATATATACAATTCACCATGACATGAGACCATAGGGCATTTGAAGCCTCTGAATTTGGGAACATTTCCTAAATTTTCAAAAGTCAGAGGCCATCCCTATGAAGAGTTATTGATTTTTCAACTCTAGGTTGCTAGTTTGAGTATTTTAATTCCAATAATTAGCATATTGTGAAATAAATTCTAGGAAAATTTGGTGATGTTTATTATGACCGGAGGAATCCGGAAAAATAGGTTTTCAATTAATCCACTTGGAATAACCCTAATCGGCTTAAACACCCAAAATAGGTCCTTAATTAATTAGAGCTAATCATACATAAAATTGACTTGAAATCAATTCTCCACCGACCTTTAGGATCGGAGGAACCCACCATAAAAATTTGAAGTCAATTGGACTTGGTTAGCCCTACTAAATGGGTTGATTAAACCATTTAGCCAATTTAAAATTTAAAAATTCATAACTTTCAAAAATACTTTTCAAAAATTCATCAAATTAGTTTTGGAGCCTCTCTGATATCAGGGGAATTTAGGAAAATTAAAATTGCAATTTTCTAAAAAAGTTGATTTTCTTACATTATTTTAATATTTTAATAATTAAAAAATAATAAAAATCACAAAAATAATAAAATTCACCAAAATGTCACATTTTGAATTTTAATCACTTGGGAACAAACCCCATATTTTTCTTAAGTCTCTATGATGAGATATTAAATTTTAAAGCCCTAAGGTAATTTTAAAATTAAAAAAATGTATATTTTTAGTATTTCCACTAAAATAATTCTAATAAATCAAAGAGAAATCAGAAAATTATAAAAATTGATTCTTTGATTTCCTTGATATCAGAGAGATTTTTGAAAAATATAAAATTCATTTTTCAACCTTTATTTTATTTTTAAATTAATTAATACTCCAAAACTCAAAATAATTATAATAAAAAGAATATAATTCAAAAAATCACTAAAATTGGTCCAAGTGATCCTCTGGTCATTAGGAATGTCCCATAATTTTCTTAAGGACAGAAACTTTCCCTTGGTCATATTATTAAATTTTCCTTGGAAATCCCTTTTTTCCACCAAAAATAATTACATAAATAAATTAAATACAGAAAAATCACATTTTCTCCTCTCATGCCTTTATTGACATATGAGTGAAGTAACATAAAAATTTCATGTTCATTTAAGCTCAATTTAGTGAGTTATGAAATTATTAAACTTGAAGGGAAAAATGGTAATTAAAATTTTAACCTTTAATTAAAACTTTAGGCTTAATAAAATTAAAGAGTAAAGTATTTGATCCTAATCTGATTTGGATGATTGAAATTTGAATAATAATGGTAGAAACCTATTAAACAATTTAAAAATAATTGAAATAAACCTTAATTAAATAATTGATTAAATTTGGAAGAATAATAAAATTGGAATTATTAAAATAGGGATATTATTAGGAAGAGATTTGTTCTTTAATTTAAGAATCCCTAAATTAATCATCTCAATAATATTTAATTCCTAATTAAAATGATAATCCAAATTTAAGATTTAAAATGCTAAAAGACTTAATCATTAAATTAAAGTAAAGTTAAATTATTTAAATTAAATCCTTTTAAAATTACAATTAAATTAATACTTTAATAATTAAAATTAAATCATCTTTAAAACATAAAAAAAATAATAAAATATTAAATTAAAATTAAAAAATAAAATAAAATTAAAATTTAAATGAAATCCAAGTGGCAATGTTATTTCCCTCACAACTCCTAAATAGAACGTTAAGTGAAATGTTATTTCCCTCATAGGATATTCAAATGTCCTAGTTCACTGAATAAGGTAACAACAAAACTTGAATTCCCGGACGATTATTTCATTTGTATGATTAAATTCATTTAGACTTAAAACAATTCTAGCAATATTGAAAAGATGTTTAAGGTTCTTCTTAAACACTTTCTCAATATGATAGGATGTTTATGAGAACAATCGAACTTAATTGTTCTTCGATGAAGAAAATCGTCCTCAAACCAAAACACAAGAACCTAGACGTCATAGGAGATAACTAGCTATAGGATTAGGAACTTGGTAGAAAACCATAACCCTTCCCTTAGTTTTACCTAGGAACTTGTTCTGAATGCTTAAATATTCTAAATTGTGTTTGAGTGCAGCTTGGGATGACGGGAAGACCCTCCAGGTACACTTTTATTTTGTTGCAATTTACTTTATTGCAATTTACTTAATCGCATCACACTTACTTTTCTTGCATGATAAATAACTGTTGCATGAAAACCCACACTCTTAGGATAGTCTCTAAAACTGAAACCAAAACTAAATTAAAAGTCATTACAAGATAAAATTCACCGCCACAACATTTCAAAATATAAAATAACTCAAAATTTAATCACAAACAGAACACAAAACTACAATTACAACTAAATTAAAACGTCTTGTTGGATGATCGGGAATACCTCGGATGATGTAACCTACGTGTTGCTAACGGGATTTCCCACGGCCTAAATGAAAGTGTGGAACTCATTTAGTTGAGTTTAGCAAATTCATCTGGACTAAGTAAATCCGATAAAAATAACGATGCCGGAAGGATGGAACCGTGGGATATTAACCGGTGTTGTTATAATCAACTTTAAGATTTGTTGTAATTAAAACATGAAAAACACTTGGAAATTAAGAATTTCTCTAAACCAAAACACTTTTCTCATCTCCTGATTTATGACTTCTAAAACTAAACCTTTGCAACAACAAGGAGCTCGGAGCATGGTGGGCAAGACGACCATCGTCATCAAGCAAAACTCGAATCTACTTCAACGAAACTTTCTTAAGAATTAAATAACTAAGCCATAGGACTTCGAGGTAGTTTGCCCAATGCAACATAAATCCTCAACCTTTTGTTAGGCATTTGCATTACAAATTAAGCCCTAAACGGTTTTAGGATTCCGAGGTAGTCGTCCGATACGACATAAACCCTCATATCTTCGAGGCTATTTGTATGATCATGTCATACGAATATAAGTCCTAATTAATTAAAATTGGCAAGATCAAAACATTAAATAAATATTAGGAATTTCCTAAATTCAATCCAAATAATAGGATAGCCGGGAAATTGCCGGAGTTCGCTTCGGATCTGTGATTTCTCCTACCTTTTTTCCTTTGGATTCCCAAAATAAAATGTTCCAAATTTGATCCATTCCCTATTAAAATTCCAAAATTCAATCCTCGAAAACTTTAAACTTTGAGATTCTTGAGAGCGAACTACCGATTATTATCGAGAGTTTTCTTAGGTGATTCTCGTCACTTAAGATGTAATTAACTATAGGGGCTTGCCCTTATAGGGAATTTTAAGAACCCAGGTAATATAAACCCTGCTTAATTCCTTTGTATTAAGCAGGGGAACTTGTCGGCTTATAAAATTAGTTCGCAGACCAAACGGATGTCACAAATCTTCTAGTTTATTTAATCAAGCCCCATCGTCAAGCAGTGTGTCTCTTCTTCGGGATAGATACACGGTTTGTGGTGCGGTGCTTGTTTATGTAAACTATTCGGGGTGTGAGATCAGTTTGATTTCATATCTTAAAATTTTTAAATTTAAAATTATTTTCAAAAATCAAATGCTACTTTTCAAATTATATATATTTAAACTAAATTCGCCGACAATTTCTGTAGGCGACACCCCTTTCTAAAATACAACACACAACCCTAAAATATGCCGACAATTTCTGGCGATTCCGCTGGGGAAAAATTCCTCTCTCCATTTTAATCAGACAATTCTGCTTTAAAAAATCGGTAGTGTATCCATGTTCCTAGTGAATCAAACTACCCTTCTTTCCGTTGGAATACTATGTTCATTTCTACCTTGAACAAGTATAGCCAACATTCTCTCGGATTTAGGAGCCACTGTTTAGACACCCCTAAACAGAGAGGTTCCAAGATCCTTTTACCTCATTTCTGAGGTGGGGTGGACCCCCAATAGGTATTAGTTTAGGAGCGGTCTTGCGGGTCGAGAAGTTTCTACAAGACTTTCTCTTCCTTTTCCAGTTCCTAATCAATTCCTTTTACCCTTCCTATAACTCTCCTTCTTTTAATAATTCTCCTTCCTAACGAACAAATCTTTTCGAAAAAAAAAAAAAATTTCTTTTAATACCACAAATACACTAAGGTAAATAGAAATGTGTTCAGACTCTTTCTTTTTCGTAATAAGTTGTACGATAAAAAGAAGTACGATTCGGAGATTAACACTTGAAATCTGCCCTGCAGAAATGGAAGCCCCAAAACTGATCTTCTCCTTCGTCAACGGACTGGACCTGGCCGTGTTCAAGGACGAACTGCCTGATAATGGAATTATTCGATTCAGACAAGGATTCGGAGACACCGACATCAAAATCCCCGACGTCACTCTCTTTTCACTCACAAGCAAAGTACCAGAAACTGAGAAGTCTTTGATTGAGTTTAACCTCAAGTCAACTCATGAATTCCCTCCTCTCGCAAAAGATTCCAACCGAGAGGAGTACCGTTGTTCGCAGAAGGACCGTTATTGCTACCCCCATCGGTCTAGTTGTCTCCGCACCTACCCCGCTCGCCGGACTAAAGGGAAAGGAAATTCGTAACTATGATGAACCCGTTACCGTGGAGGGTACGGATCTTCCCGTGAAACCTTCGTTTTTGAAATCGGGTCCAGCTCGAGAATTCCATCGCCGACACGGACTCGGAGAAGGAACGAAGTAGAAGGATTGCTAGAGAAGCCGTAGCCGCCGAAGTCGCTTTCCTAGAAGAAATCCCGTAACCGCCCGAGTATACACCGTCGCTCGAATACATACCACTTTTGGGAGGAAATAGGTTCCATCCCCTCTCTGCCGCAGAGGATGAAGAAAATGTTCTCAAGATTGCTGCCGCATTGCCTCAGCCCGTATATTACAACGATAGCCGAAAGAAAAGGGCTAGAATTACGCCATTTGCTCGACTACAAACCCTGATAGAAAAGTTAGCAATGAAAGAAAAATGCCCTGTGTCAGAGATTTTAAGAAGGATAGGGCGGGTGCCGCCCAAGTCCCGTCTTGGGCCGCGAGTAGAACCTCGCTATCGCTGCGGAAAAGCCGAATAAGAGAATGAAAGCTAGTCCGCCCGTCGTTGTTTCGTGACTACAAATTAGGGAGGATACCACCTTCCAAAGCATTTGGCTAACGGACCATCCGGTCCCGTACCTTCTGCTGATAGGAGGATGGTATGGAGTCCCACTACCGGATAATTAAGATTAAAACAACAACCTGAGAAAGAAAGTCTCGTCAGGAGACTTGAGTCCGAAGAAAGTGCTACCGCAGTAAAAGGGACTCATGAGAAGGAAACCCGACAACTATCGCATGACAACTGCAAAGATGTACAGAAAAGACCACTAGAAGATGCTATGGAAAAGCTAAGGACTGATATTCAGCGATTAGCAAGAGAAAGAGAAGAGAAATTCGGAGATGAAGTTGACTCGTCAGAGTTCATGGATGATGAATATGCAGAAATTAACATGGTTGAAACACGAGCTTCGTCAGCTTCACAAGGTGCTCCTGCAGCCGCAGAAAGAGAGGAGCCGGAAGTAATGAGGAGGCAGCTTCAAGAGAAGGATGATACGATCGCCCAAATGGAAAAAATGATGGAAGAGATGGCTGTAGCCTTGGCCACTCACCAGAGTCAAGTTCAACCCCAAAGAGAAACACCCCTAGAAGTCATTCACATTGTAGACGGAGGAAAGGAGATTATGTCCGTCAACGGAGATGATTAATTAAAGAAGGATGCAACACAAAGCATGATTCCAGAAAAGGATATTAAGAGCATGGTGGAACAGCAGGTACGAGAAGCCTTGGCACAATCAAAGATCGGGACATCCATTTGGACGGGTAGACCTTACCCCGAAGAATTCGACGCCGTCCAATATCCGAAAGGCTTTGTACCACCTCCGTTCAAGACCTTCGATGGAACCGGAAACCCTCGGCAAGCATGTTGCACATTTTCTTGCCAGTTGTTGCAATGCCGGAGGAAGTGATGCCTTACTCTTCAGACAATTTGTCAGCAGCCTATCAGGGATCGCCTTTGATTGGTATGCAGAATTACCGAAAGGTTCAGTGAAGACATTTTCAGAATTAGAGAACCTCTTCATCATGCGATTTGCCGGAGCTCAGCACCACATCACTATAGGCGATTTAGTGGTAGAGAAGCAGAAACCGAACGAAACCTTGGTGGACTACATACTTCGATGGAGGAACCTAAGTATGAAGTGTGAGCCACAACTACAAGAACAAAGATGCAGTCGGCATTTTACTTAAGAGAATTCATGGCCCGATAAGCACTTCTCCTCAAGGGATTTACTATTAAGACTTTCGAGAAGTTGTTAAGCAAGGCCGGAAGCTTGCAAGAGGAGGCGAAGCAATTAAGTTTCACCGACAAAACAGACAAACAGAAGCCCGTGAAAACTTTTGAAAAGAAGTTTGGGATCGTTGCAGCAGTCGATAAAGGCAAGCAACCGATACAAATATTGTCAGAACGGCCGCAACAACCTCAACAGAATTACCAACAACCCCGACCCAGCTATCAGTCATCTCAACAGTATGAACAACCGCCTCGTCCGCAATGTACGTTAAGGGAGCTTCTGAGCAGGGAGTATCCGTTCAAGAATGAGGCAGTGTCGAAAATGTTCCGCAATCTGATGAAGACTCCAGATTTCCAACTGCCAGAGCCTAAGAGACCAGAAGAAGTTGACAAGAAAGGTGATCCCAACTTTTGCCCTTACCGCCGGATGCTTGGGCATAAGATAGAAGATTGTATTACCTTCAAAAGTTAGCTCAACGACAATCTTCGGAAAGGGAATATAACGATCCCGAAGGAGTACATGAAGGAACCCCAGAAAGGAGGTTCCGTCAATGTTATCTCGACGGATCTCATTGTTCCAATAGATCCCTATGCGACTAATGATGGATGGACTACCGCTTGGAAAAAGTCTTCGAAGAAGATTTTGGATCACATCCAAACCGCTTCGGTGCGAGCCTCAATTCAGAGTTTGAAACCTATCAAGTCGGCACTATCACTTGCGATAGAAGAACCACCTCAATAGGAGATGATTGAAGAGAAGAAGAAAATCGACGAAGAAGAGAAGACCAAGGCTCTTAAGGCTATACTAGGGGCTGCTTATCTTAGGATAGTTGTTTCCGATTCGGGGGAGAAATTTCTCGAACCTCTGAATCTGTATGATTATTTGCTCACTCCGGTGGGATCTTATAATGATAAGGGTTATGACGTTGGCTACATTTTGACTGTTTCTAACGATTACGTAACTAGCGACAATCCGGACATTGATTCCGATACAAATGACAATTCTCAAATTATACACAATCTCGACAATCACAATGAAAAAGATGACATCCACCAAGGAGGCTACGAGAGTTCAACAAGCAATGAATCTATTTGCGAGTTTCGAGGAGCTCCATTCACAATAGAGTTAGAGCCTTCAGACTCTGAAGCTAATCCAAAAGAACCTGTCATTCCGATTCAGGACCAGCAAACTCAATACTAGATTCAGGAGAAATTACAGAAGTCAACTTAAGAAGTGGAAGAGTTCTACCTCCGAGAATGGGTCCAAAGGATAAAGGAAAACAGGTGGTTGTTCAAGAAGAACCAACCCCGACAGAAGAAATACCCATTCGAGAAGAAATTGAGACACATGGAAATAAAGTGGATTACAATGTGCTAGCCCATCTTAGGAAACTACCGAGCCAAACCGAGCATCTACGATGCTCTCATCTTATCAAAGGAGATGAGAGAAGCTCGATCAAGGCCTTACTTGATCCAGAAATTCTGCTTAGCTCAAATGGCCGGAGATTCCTTAGATGAGGTTTGCTCGTTAAAGGAACAGCGAGGTTTCACCTTCACGGACAATGACCTACTACTTGGGACGTACAGACCACAATCGAACGTTATACATTTCAGTTACAATAGGGAAGTTTACATTCTCCAGAGTATTGGTGGATCCAGGAGCATCAATCAACATAATGAATCTTCAAACGCTAGCATATTTGGAAATTGTTGCTCGCGAGCTTGAAGCAGACAAAATGTTATTAAGAGGATTCAACCAGAAAGGAGAAAGAGCCCTCGGATCAATAAAACTACTAATGAAAACCGGTGACTTGGCAAAGACAACCGCGAAATTTCACATAATTGATTCGAAACGTCGTTCAACGCTCTACCGGGCCGACCATGGATACATGAAAACCGGATGGTACCATCATCTCTACATCGGTGCATCAAATACTACGATGGAGGGGAACAGCAGCATCAAAGGTGACTTACAACCATTCTCCGTACATGAAATTGGAATCCATGAAGATGCAACTTATTATGCACCTCCGAAGAAAACAATCTTCTCCAGCAGATACCATAACGAATGAAGCAAAAAAAAATTCGGGACGACGAAGAGCTCGAAGTCCTAGTCCAACGATCACTCACCACTCCCTTACAGCGAGATGGTGAAGGTTTCTCCACAACTCGCATCCGAGGTTGAGGCCGGGGATGAGGTCTTGGCAGAGACGTTAGGACAGTTGGACAGAGGCAACCAGCCATCAATGTTGATTGGGAAGATAGTTCTGAGAAGAAAAAGAAATCAAGCAAGAAGCAACTACAATAAATCGGAAGAAGCCGCAATTCAGGATCTCTCTCGAAGATGAAAAGAATGAGGAATATAAATCGATGTACGAGAAGATTAACCACTATGTACATACTATGACCCTGACCCCGATCCATTCTAATAAGATCGAGGGTATGGTGGTCAAAGAGGTACGTAGCGGCGGTGCAAAGGCAATCAAATTCTATCGTGGTGCTCCTTCCTCCAAAACTGAAAATAATGTACAATTTGAAGATGCTACTTCATCAGAATTAATGGAATTGCCTTTTGAGTGGTACTCTCTCTGTGTTCAAAATTTAATTCAGTGTGGTTTCTTACCTCGACAATGGATAAAAGGTCATTCACAACATTTTGAAAATTTATGGAATAACTCCGGTCGTCCACCCAATTCAAGGCATGGTCTCGGATTTGGCACAATGAGGATCGACTGACGATACCGAATTTTGCTTGGTTGTCACTTGCGAGTCTAATGAAAACCGCATGGAAACTACGGAAGAATTTCAAGATTTACAAATTGGAGACGCTCCACCGAATTCGAAGAAGAGATTAAATCTACAATAGATGAGTTAACTGAAGTTAACTTAGGTACTAGCGAAGAGCCTAGACCTACCTTTGTTAGCTCCTTACTCAATAAAGAAGACTCCGAAGAAATAATCAAGTTATTAATGGAATTTAAAGACTCGTTTTGCTTGGAACTACGATGAGATGCCGTGATTAGCTCCGAGGTCGCAGCTCATAAACTAGGAGTGGATCCTACTTCGTCCTGGCCGACAAGGTCCCGGAAGAATGCGTCCGGAAATCGAACAACAAGTCATAGTTGAAGTTAAAAAGCTAATAGACGCTAAATTTGTCCGTGAAGAACAATACCCGACTTGGTTAGCCAATGTGGTACCGGCTAAGAAGAAGAATGGTCGGATCGAATCGTGTGGATTTCGTAGATTTAAACAAGGCATGTCCAAAGGATGAATTCCCTCTACCGATCCCGGAATTAATGATCGACATTGCTTCGACACATGAAATATTCTCATTCATGGATGGATCTTCGTGATACAACCAGATAAAATGGCTCCGAAAGATGAAAAACTTACAGCATTCAGAATGCCGATTGGAGTATATTGCTACACAAAGGATGCCATTCGGACTGAAGAACGCAGGAGCAACATACCAGAGAGCGATGACAAGAATTTTTGATGATCTCATCCACAATCAAGTCGAATGCTATGTGGACGATGTGGTCATCAAAAGCAAAGTAAAGGACAACCACCTATATGATTTGAGAATTGTTTTCGAACGATTAAGACAATTTAACCTTAAGATGAATCCCTTAAAATGCGCCTTCGGTGTCACCTCCAGGAAATTCTTAGGATTCGTTGTCCGACATCATGGAATTGAAATCGACCTGGAAAAGATTAAAGCTATCTTAGAAATGCCGCCTCCCAAAACCTTAAAACAACTACGATCTTTTCAAGGGAAGCTGGCATATCTTCGATGCTTTATCTCAAACTTGTCGGTAGGTGTCGACCTTTCTCGGCATTAGCTAAAAAGGACGCCAAATTTATTTGGGAAGAGAAATGCCGAAGGCCTTTGAGGACATTAAACAATACTTAATGACACCTCCCGTCTTAGCAGCCTCAGCCTCGTGTAGATCGTCGATACTTTATACCGCGGCTTTAGACGACTCTCTCGGAGCCCCGTTAGCCTGTGTCAATGATGAGGGTAAAGAAAATGCTCTTTACTACCTAAGCCGTCGTTTACTTCCGACAGAAATAAGATATCCCGCAATTGAAAAGCATTGTTTGGCCCTAATCTTTGCCGCTCAAAAGCTCAGGCACTACATTCTTTCTCATAAGGTCAACCTAATGTCGAAATTTAATCCATTGCAATACTTGATGACTCGTCCAACGCTTCCGGCGGACTTGCCGGATGGTCAATGATATTATTGCAATTCGATATAACTTTCGTGCCTCTTCGTGCCGTAAAGGGACAAGTCTTAGCGGACTTCCTCGCAAAGACACCCTTTGCCGGCAGAATCTCCTCTCAATGACGACTTGCCAGATGAACAAATAATGAGCCTAGAAGACCCTGATGATCGACGTTGGGAATTATATTTCGACGGAGCATCTTCAGCATACAAAGATGAAGAATTGCAAGTGATAGTGCCCAGTAAGGCAGGGATCAGATTAATCTTTATAACACCGGATCGGGGGATGTTAAGATACTCCTACCACTTGACAGAGCCGTGAACAAACAACAAAGCTGAAAACGAAGCCCTCATAACAGAACTGGAATTAACTATTCAAATGGGGATAACATACATCAACATCTACGGGGATTCGCAGTTAATCATTAAACAGATCGCCGGACAGTACATAATTTTAAAACCTAGACTCGAGCAATACTTCCAGTATGCCATACAGTTGTTAGAACAGATTCCTAATGTGACGATCTGCAAAATTCCCAGAAAAGAAAATGCTTTAGCAGATGCGTTAGCTCGCCTAGCAAAAGAATTTGCCTGCTTGCAAGATGAATCAGTGGAAGTGTCAGCTCACTGGACGTCGGTCCTATCACAACTCGACAGAGACACAATACACAAATCGAAAAAGAAAAAGAATCAGTTGCAGTAGTGACAGAAAACACAGAACATTGGCGACAGCCATTAATAGACTACTTGCAAACAGGAAAACTACCAGACGATAGGTCGTTAGCCCATCAAATCAAGAAAAGAACTCTGTCTTACGCATTAATAAACAATACGTTATACAGAAGGTCTTTCGATCAAATGTGGTTAAGGTACCTAAGCGGGTCCGATGCCCGTGAAATTGTTAAAGAGGTCCATTCAGGATTCTGTGGCGCTCACCAGTTGGGCCCGAAGATGAAAATGAAAATTAAAAGACTAGGGTACTACTGACCCTCGATGATGACCGACTGCATGAAAATCGCCAAGAGCTGTCACCAATGCCAAGTGCACGGAGTAGTTCTACACCAACCTCCAAATGTGCTACATCCGACAATTGCGTCGCGGCCATTTGAATGTTGGGGCACGTATATAGTGGGTCAATTAGAACCACCATCTTCAAAAGGACATCGCTTCATTCTTGCGGCTACGGATTACTTTTCCATGCGGGCAGAGGCGGCTCCACTCGGAGAAGTGAAAGCACACCACGTGCTACGGCTTTTCAAGAACCAAGTTGTCTACCGTTTCGGAGTGCCGCGTAGGATCATCTCGGATAATGGGTCGGGATTCGAAGCACACAAATCAACAATTTTGTCGGGAGACACGGAATCGATCGCGATATTCAACAATTTACTACCCAAGAGCAAACGGCCTGTCGAGGCTTTTAATAAAACTCTCGTTCAAATTTTAAAGAAAACCTTGGACGATAATAAGAGAAATTGGCACGAAAAGTTATTAGAAGCCTTATGGGCCTACCGGACAACCTTCGAACTCCTACTCAAGCTACACCTTAAGCTCGGTGTGTGGGTCCGAGGCAAGTGTTACCCTTAGAGGTCCAGACTTCCTTCACTCGTAATCGCAGCCGCAAACAAAATCACGACAGAAGAGAATGCAAAATTATGACTAGAAGAATTGGAAAGCCTGGAAGGGAATAGACTTGCAGCGCAGCAGAATTTAGAACTATACTAAGCCAAGATGGTTCAAGCCCATGACAGACTGGTCTGCCCAAGAACCTTCAAAGTTGGTGACTTAGTTCTCGTTCTCAAGAGACCTATCCTTGCACACCGCAAGATAGGAGGAAAATTTGAACCCACTTGGGAAGGAGCATTTGTGGTTGAAGCAGTATACTCAGGAGGCTCCTACCAGCTAGTGAATTGCCAAGAAGAACGATGCTTCCGATCAACGGACGATACTTGAAGAAGTATTATGCTACCTAATGTTTCGAAGGAATGGATTTTTTTTTCATCCCTAAAAGCGCGGGTGAAGTGGTTACTTATGACTGGGTCTGAACCCAAAAATAATAAAAAATGTGCTAAAATAAATAAAATCATGATAATAAAGTTTTCCTTGTTTTCTCTTCCATATCAAAATCTCTTTCTTGATCTTATCCCACTTCATTCCTGTTGAATTTAAAAATATAAAAGGAATAATAAAAAAAACTGTCTTTAATAAACATTTTCTTAATATTCTTGTTCTTAGTACAACCTCTGATCCTTTTCCTTGTGTTTTCGCAGGGAAATGTCGAACGGGCGGTTGGTCCTGAACTTTCGAAATGGCGTAAGCCTTGCACTCGACGAAAAGAGGGTGAAAGATGGAGCGATAATCGAGATTGACTCGGACTTCGCACCGGCGAGCTCGCAATACGAGGAAAGTGACCGGGTCCCAGCTGATCGAGAGGAACCGGTCCGGCCGACAAGAATGAAAGTGGGTGGCCCAAGCCACCACTCCAGCAGCAAGAAAAGAAAAACAAGCACTAAAGAAGACAAGAGAATCAAGTCTGTAGTCGCTACAGCAGAAGGCAGGCTTGTCAGCGCCGCGCCAGCAGAAATTCAGGAAGTACGAAGAGCTACTCTCACAAAGAACCCAAAGAAAGAAATAAAAATTGCCGTATCCCAAGATGTTAACTAAACTAGCAGCGGACCAGCGCGACGAGGCAGTTGCTACTGCCAGTGCATATACTTCAAGGACGCCGGTTCACCAGGAACCTGAAGGAAGGAGGCTAGCTCCGAGGATAACAGAAGAGACAAGGTAAATCTTAAGAAGAACAGAAGAAGGAAGGCTACGACGCCACCAGATAAAGCCACCAACAATGCATAACCTTGTTGCAGAAGCAACCCCAGAGGATGTCCCGACGGACACCATCCTCGAGGAGCCGAGGTATGCAGGAGAATGTGAAGGGATTGAGCCATATATCCCACAATACGTCACTGTGCCTCGCCATTTGCGCATTATTCCGAATACAAGCTAGAAAGAATGCGTAATGTCGAGAAGAAAACTTTTGAATACTTCGAGAGAATCGTAGGCGGGAGGATCAATATACTAGAAGGCCTCGAGCTACATACGTACGTGTTCTCGAATACGAACAACAACAAATCGTGGACTGCATCCCGGATTTGAAAAGAATGGGCCGAGCGGGCCGCCTAAGAGAAAACACTTACTCGAAACCCCAGAGATGGATGCCAGGGAAAGGTAGAATTACAATACAATGTGGATGCTGCTACAACTTCGCAGAAGACAGGAAGGGAAACCCACCGGGAATACTCCGTCATGGCAAGGTAGATCCAATGCCATTAGTCATCATAAGGATGGTAAAGAGAATGATAACGTGGAAGGTACTCGCCGCAGATTGCATACCCAACGCTTGCATCATTAACATTTACAAGAAGGGTGACTGCATACCCCCGCACATAGATCACCACGACTTCGTCGACCTTTTCGCACGCTTCTTCTCGAACGAGTGTAATATCATGTTCGGATCTGACCTCCGGATAGCAGGCCCAGGTGAGTTCCGAGGGCCAGTAAAGATACCATTACCGGTAGGTTCCGTCATGATACTAAAGGGCAACGGAGCACATGTCGCTAAACATTGCATATCGGGAGTACCACTGAAGCGGATCTCACTACTTTCGAAGGATGGATGACGGAAAGCACCTTACCACTTCCAGCCTGCACCCGGAGCTAGAGAGCCTCCGGCCTTACGAGTCGTGAGTTACATGGAAAATATCACACCTCCAACGTACATCCATACGGCATCCTTGCCAAGGATGGCTTGGAAGGCGATGTTATTGACCATGTACCTCACTATTTAGACATGGATTTCTGACAGATACCTTTTGGATGGATCGGCAAAGATCATACATAGTCCATTTTGAGTCTATATGGATTGTATGAGATGTATTCCAGATCGAGTTGTATGATGTATCTTCAATATGATTGGAATGAAAGTGACCATGTCACATTTTTGGCCTTCACCTCTTTTATGCAAGTTGACTGAGAAACGCCATTAAAGTTAAATGAACTTCGAACAAAGAACAGAAAAGAAACAAAAAAAGAATAACGGAAAACTTTCCTTAAAAATCTAAAAAATGATGAACACCAAATTCACATGAACATTAAATGAATGATAAAATAAATTTGAATCGTTAAAAGACAAACAAAATGAACATAAATTTCAAATCAAAATCTCAATCAAAAATTCAAATTCAACCTTCCAGATCTCAAATCAAATCTCAATCAAATTCAAACTCAATCTTCCAAATCTGAAATCCAATCCGTTCTGCTCTCTCCTTTATCTGGGATGGAAGTGGTCGATTCCATTGACATGGAGCCATGAGGTTTTCGATTCAAATCTAGTGGCAAGGAATTATATCCAATCCAAACCAGCAACTCTCAATCAACTCTTTTGATTGGGATATGTAGCATCTACATATTCCCTCCTAATTTGTTTCTTTCCACAAAAAAAAATCTTTTTCAACTTTCATGAAATTCTCGAAACACCAAAATTCCACACTGCAAATCTTTGCAAAATCAATTACATCAAAATTCAAATTCTTGGGGTTGAGGATTTTACATCCGAGACTGCTTTGCTTTAGGATTCTTTCCCTATTGCGATGAAATACAACAAAATCAAATTCTTAGGGTTGAGGATTTTACATCCGAGACTGCATCGCTTTAGGATTCTTTCCCTATCGCAATGAAATACATCAAATTCAAATTCTTGGGGTTGAGGATTTTACATCCGAGACCGCATCGCTTTAGGATTCTTTCCCTATTGCGATGAAATACATCAAAATCAAATTCTTGGGGTCGAGGATTTTACATCCGAGACCGTATCGCTTTAGGATTCTTTCTCTATCGCAATGAAATACATCAAATTCAAATTCTTGGGGTTGAGGATTTTACATCCGAGACTGCATTGCTTTGGGATTCTTTCCCTATCGCAATGAAATACAACAAAATCAAATTCTTGGGGTTGAGCATTTTACATCCGAGACTACATTGCTTATGGATTCTTTCCCTATCGCAATTAAATACATCAAAATCAAATTCTTGGGGTTGAGGATTTTACATCCGAGACTGCATTGCTTTAGGATTCTTTCCCTATCGCAATGAAATACATCAAAATCAAATTCTTGGGGTCGAGGATTTTACATCCGAGACTGCATTGCTTTAGGATTCATTCCCTATCGCAATGAAATACATCAAAATCAAATTCTTGGGGTTGAGGATTTTACATCCGAGACTGCATTGCTTTAGGATTCTTTCCCTATCACAATGAAATACATCAAATTCAAACTTTGTGGTTGAGGATTTTACATCCGAGACTCCATTGCTTTCGGTTCTTTCCCTATTGCAATGAAATACATCAAAATCAAACTTTTGGGGTTGAGGATTTTACATCCGAGACTGCATTGCTTTAGGATTCTTTTTCTATTGCAATGAAATACATCAAATTAAAACTTTTGGGGTTAAGGATTTTACATCCGAGACTGCATTGCTTTGGATTCTTTCCCTATAGCAATGAAATACATCAAAATCAAATTTTTGGGGTTGAGGATTTTACATCCGAGACTGCATTGCTTTAGGATTCTTTCCCTATTGTGATGAAATACATCAAAATCAAACTCTTGAAGTTAAGGATTTTACATCCAATACCGCATTGCTTTGAGATCTCTCCTCATTGCAATGATTCAATCCGATCAATTCAATTTTCTTTTGAGGTTGAAGATGTTACATCTAAAATCACAAAATTCCAATTTTCATTTCAAGTTCGAATCCCTTCAAATTAATTTTGACAAAACTTCAATTTAAATTAAAACTCAAGCTAAAATCTAAACTTACACATCAAAACTTAAACTGAAATAAAATAAAATCTAAATTGAAATTCCCCCAGATCATGTGATTTGGGATTCACCTCCTTTTCCATTCCCCAGCGAGAGTTCAAGAATCTCCAGCTCTCGTAGATATACTTGACACTCCCCAACAGAAATTCTTCTACTTCGTCCTAAGTTTATCACTTGGACATCCGTGTTGGTTTTGTTGATCTTTTCGGTCAAGGCCAATACGCGCGGTGTGCTTGGTTAGCACACCACACCTATCGGGGGTCTATTTGTCGACCTCATTTTCGATGAGGTCTTCTTCTTCTCTTTAGTACTTAGGATCTAGCCTTCAGGCTTTTCCTTTCGACTATCCTAGAGGATTAGAATCGGGACCCACCACTTAGAAATTCAAACCACTTCTTCACTCCCCGCAAACTCCACAAACTCGACCGTAGACCCCTAATCACCTAGAGGGTCGAAATCAAATGCGGAAGTTTAAAGGATGAGTTCCTATGTGACTCTTCGGGCCTTAGACCGCCTCGGGTGGCCCGGTCCGGTGAAGGGTCGACTTACACACACACTACACCTATACACTACACTTTCACACACATCCTAAAAACACACCCATACCTAACTCGACCTCCCGACTCATGAAGGTGATTCACATGGATGGTCCTTAACCCCTAAGCCCTCGCTAAGAGGGTTAGGAACAACATAAGTGGATGCCCGAAATGAGTCCCTTCCCGACTCATGTGGGCTTGATATGGCTTCATGGCTCAACCAAAATGATTTCATTCCACTTACAATTACCCAATCTTCAATTTTGCAAATTTTTAATTTTTGACCCCCGGGACCCTACACCCGCCTAGCCTACCCAAAACCCTTGAAATTACCCAAATCCTCCAAAATTTCCAAATCACCCAAGATTCCTCAAGACCAATCCCAAACATTCCCACATTACTAAAATTGATCATTCATAGCCAAAATACCAAAAATTCCAAAAATACCTCCCACTACCCTCCAAATACCCAAAATACCCCTCTTGACCCAAAAATCCAAAAAATTCAGAAAATCCCCATAAAATTCTAGAAAATCCCAAATATTCTCAATTTCATTTTGTTCAACTACACCATGGGCCAATTTTGTCAATTTACCCCACTTTTGTCAAAACCCCCAATTTGACCCATTTTAACCCAAAGTGAACCCAATGTCAAACCAAACCTATCCAATTGACCCAAATTCTGGTCCAATTCAATTTTAAACTTCAATTTAACATTCCCAACACCAATCTAGACCAGATCCAAGTCTAATTTGATTGACATTTGAATCCAATTTCACTTTTGGCATTAAATCCCCTTTCTAGCCCAATTTGGACCCATGACCCAAACCTTGCCCAAACTAACCCAATTCAACTCCAATAAACCCAAAACCTTTTCTAAACCTTCCTTAACATCCCCACAAACAAAACACTAACATGATTTACCCAAAATTTAGACCCAAACCCCACTCAAATTCAACCCAAAGCTAAAAGGCCCAATTTTGACCTAAACCCAAACCTAACCTAAATAAGCCCAAACCCCAAAATCAAAACCCAACCAAAGTCAAAACCTCTTTGAAACACTCCCATAAACATTTCCCAACATTAATGTTACATCAATTTGAGCCCTAGCCCAACATTGGCACAAATTAGCCCAATTTGACCTACATTGGCCCATTTACCAAAGAGGTCCAAATCCAACCCAATTCAAGCCCAAACCACTTCAAATTTATTCCAAATCATTCATGAAACCTTCCTAAATTAAATTCAACACTTATTGGATCCAATCCTTTACAAAATTATCAACCTAAAATTTGTTTTGAAATCCAAAAGCCCATTCCTAAAATAATTTCAAAAGTCCAAACTCATCCTAAGGCCCACATTACAATCTCATCTCATCCTCACTCAATTAAAATCATCCCTAAGTTCTAAATTAGCCATCAAATTTTTCTAAACTAAGCCATATGCCAAATCCTATCAAATCACCCCTAAATTACCAAAATTCCTAAAACCTCTTTCATGAAAGTTGACTTAGCTTTTTCCAAGACAAAGGTGAGCCATGAAGTCATGCATGAGCCACATGTGAGCCATGAAAGCCTTGGACACTTCACCATACCCAAAATGGCAAGAAGTGGGGACCCTTTAATGATTCTCTTAAGAGTGATTAACCACTCCCATGTCTCCCCTAACTCTCGCTTAAGCTTAATTGTACTTGGATCGTGACTTGACCCCACTAATCAAGCCGATCCAAGTGACTTTCCCTTCAGCCCAAATTGGCCTTGGATGGTGGACCTAATCCAAAACTAAGGGTTGACCCATTTAGACCCAAAACTAGCCCTTTCCCATTCCACTTTGATTCAAACCCTTTACACATGTCCATGGCCAATTGATTGCAGAAACCTCCAGCCCTGACACACCTGGACCTAAGGGTGATCCATGCCAGTCGGCCAGCCGCATGGGTCGCCGGAAAACACCACACCCGAGAGCTCACATGTGAGCCAACATTGAAATTCTCCTCGCCGAGCCGCCCCATACCCAGTGGCCATTGCAGACTGTTCTTCTCTTGCCAAGAGCAACTGATCCCGGCCCCTAACTCCCCCTGGAGGCCCTCCAGCCCTCTCCTTTTAAACACCCCTCTCTCGGCCATGGGAGAGGTGCCGAATCAACCTTAAGGAAACTCGCCAAAATCATTCCATACCACTCTCTACATATAGAGCACTTGATTCCCACCGGATTCCAGCCCTAATTCCTCTAGCCGAGCTCAATTTTGAGTTCAAACTTCAAGACAAAACCAGGACACTTCTTCACAAGTGGACCAATCCCCAAATCGATTGATCCTACACCTTCACTGCACCAAGGGAAGAAGTCCACCAGAGAAAGCCCCCTCTCCAGTCCACCCATCTCTTCCAGACTCCAAGCTTTGTAATCGGCTGTGGTCGAAATCCTACCTAGACAATTCACCAGACCAGGAGACTTCATCTGGAGCTTGCTGGGACGCAATTGATAGTGACACAACCCTCAAATCGAAGCCACACTTCTCTGAGCAAAGGTATGGCCTCACTCTTCTTCCCGAGCTTCTGAACATTCTCCATTTTTATTGAGTCAATTTCATGCCACTTAAACCGTATGGATGTGTTCGTCTTCTCGAGATGAATCCATAGAGCATAAGAACGTTCAATTTGGTCAAGTATCGAGTGAGATCTTGTGCCCGAAGACGGACGGTTCTCGAGCTAGGATGCTTGGGGACGATGAACGGATGCCGTTCATTCAATACATGCGCGGATGGACGGCTCAGATCAGGTCGGATCAGCGGATGATACGCGGAAGGTGGGACCCGGGCTGCTGACTCAAGTGGCGGCGTCGAATGGGAGCGCGCCGCGTGGCCGTTCGGAGATGCCGAGGATGTCAGGGCGCCGCGTGGATAAGTAGGAAATTAGGGTATTTCTCGATTTATTTAATTCCCTAAACTTCAAAAATGCATAACTTTGTGTAGAAAAATCATAAAAATAAAATAAAAATACCCTCTTGCTCAGTGAACAGAGTAGAATAATGTGAAAAAGAAATCATTTAATTTCATTGAGTATTTGATTTTTAATAATTTATTTACTCTCTGCTCATTTTCAATTCTCCATGCATATATACAATTCACCATGACATGAGACCATAGGGCTTGAAGCCTTCGAATTTGGGAACATTCCCCGAATATTCCAAAGTCGAGGCCATCCCTATGAAGAGTTATTGATTTTTCAACTCTAGGTTGCTAGTTTGAGTATTTTAATTCCAACAATTAGCATATTGTGAAATAAATTCTAGGAAAATTTGGTGATATTTGTTATGACCAGAGGAACCTAGGAAAAATAGGTTTTGAATTAATCCACTTGGAATAACCCTAATTGGCTTAAACACCCAAAATAGGTCTTTAATTAATTAGAGCTAATCATACATCAAATTCACTTGAAATCAATTCTCCACTCGACCTTTAGGATCAGAGGAACCCACCATAAAAATTTGAAGTCAATTGGACTTGGTTAGCCCTACTAAATGGGTTGATTAAACCATTTAGCCAATTTAAACTTTAAAATTTCATAACTTTCAAAAATACTTTTCAAAAATTCACCAAATTAGTTTTGGAGCCTCTCTAATATCAGGGGAATTTAAGAAAATTAAAATTGCAATTTTCTAAAAAAGTTGATTTTCTTACATTATTTTAATATTTTAATAACTAAAAAATAATAAAAATCACAAAAATAATAAAATTCACCAAAATGTCACATTTTGAATTTTAATCACTTGGGAACAAACCCAATATTTTTCTTAAGTCTCTATAATGAAATATTAAATTTTAAAGCCCTAAGGTAATTTTAAAATTAAAAAAATGTATATTTTTAGTATTTCCACTAAAATAATTCTAATAAATCAAAGAGAAATCAGAGAATTATAAAAATTGATTCTCTAATTTCCTTGATATCAGAGAGATTTTTGAAAAATATAAAATTCATTTTTCAACCTTTATTTTATTTTTAAATTAATTAATACTCAAAAAATCAAAATAATTATAATAAAAAGAATATTATTCAAAAAATCACCAAAATTGGTCCAAGTAATCCTCTGATCATTAGGAATGTCCCATAATTTTCTTAAGGACATAAACTTTCCCTTGGTCATATTATTAAATTTTCCTTGGAAATCCCTATTTTCCACCAAAAATAATTACATAAATAAATTAAATACAGAAAAATCACATTTTCTCCTCTCATGCCTTTATTGACATATGAGTGAAGTCACATAAAAATTTCAAGTTCATTTAAGCTCAATTTAGTGAGTTATGAAATTATTAAGCTTGAAGGGAAAAATGGTAATTAAAATTTTAACCTTTAATTAAAACTTTAGGCTTAATAAAATTAAAGAGTAAAGTATTTGATCCTAATCTGATTTGGATGATTGAAATTTGAATAATAAGGGTAGAAACCTATTAAAAAATTTAAAAGTAATTGAAACAAACCTTAATTAAATAATTGATTAAATTTGGAAGAATAATAAAATTAGAATTATTAAAATATGGATATTATTAGGAAGAGATTTGTTCTTTAATTTAAGAATCCCTAAATTAATCATCTAAATAATATTTAATTCCTAATTAAAATGATAATCCAAATTTAAGATTTAAAATGCTAAAAGACTTAATCATTAAATTAAAGTAAAGTTAAATTATTTAAATTAAATCCTTTTAAAATTTAAATTAAATTAATACTTTAATAATTAAAATTAAATCATCTTTAAAACATTAAAAAAAATAATAAAATATTATATTAAAATTAAAAAATAAAATTAAATTAAAATTAAAATTAAAATTTAAATTAAATTAAATTAAATTAAATTAAATTAAATTAAATTAAATCAAATTGAATTAAATCAAATTAAATTAAATTAAATCAAATTAAATTAAATTAAAATTAAAACTAAACGAAATTAAATTAAATTAAAGTTAAGTTAAATTGAATTAAAAATAACATCACCTAAGACATAAAGAAATTCAAAAATAAATATAAAACAACTTGAACACTATTCCAAATTTAAACCCGTTAACTGAAATTAAATTAAATCACAAACCATTTGAACATCAATTTGCCCTCAAAAGCTTTTGTTGTCATAACTCCTAAATAGAATATTAAGTGAAATGTTATTTCCCTCATACGATATTCAAATGTCCTAGTTTACTGAGTAAGGTAACAACAAAACTTGAATTCCCGGACGATTAATTCATTTGTATGATTAAATTCATTTGGACTTAAAACAATTCTAGCAATATTGAAAAGATGTTTAAGATTCTTCTTAAACACTTTCTCAATATGATAGGATGTTTATGAGAACAACTGAACTTAATTGTTCTTTGATAAAGAAAATCATCCTCAAACCAAAACACAAGAACCTAGACGTCATAGGAGATAACTAGCTATAGGATTAGGAACTTGGTAGAAAACCATAACCCTTCCCTTAGATTTACCTAGGAACTTGTTTTGAATGCTTAAATATTCTAAATTGTGTTTGAGTGCAGCTTGGGATGACGGGAAGACCCTCCAGGTACGCTTTTATTTTGTTGCAATTTACTTTATTGCAATTTACTTAATCGCATCGCACTTACTTTTCTGCATGATAAATAACCGTTGCATGAAAACCCACACTCTTAGGATAGTCCCTAAAACTGAAACCAAAACTAAATTAAAATTCATTACAAGATAAAATTCACCGCCACAACATTTCAAAATATAAAACAACTCAAAATTTAATCACAAACGTAACACAAAACTACAATTACAACTAAATTAAAACGTCTTGTTGGATGATCGGGAATACCTCGGATGATGTAACATACGTGTTGCTAACGGGATTTCCCATGGTCTAAATGAAAGTGTGGAACTCATTTAGTTGAGTTTAGCAAATTCATCTGGACTAAGTGAATCCGATAAAAATAACGATGCCGGAAGAATGGAACCGTGGGATCTTAACCGGTGTTGTTATAGTCAACTTTAAGATTTGTTCTAATTAAAACATGAAAAACACTTGGAAATTAAGAATTTCTCTAAACTAAAACACTTTTCTCATCTCCTGATTTATGACTTCTAAAACTAAACCTTTGCAACAACAAGGAGCTCTGAGCATAGTGGGCAAGACGACCATCGTCATCGACAGTAACTCGAATCTACTTCAAAGAAACTTTCTTAAGAATTAAATAACTAAGCCATAGGACTTCGAGGTAGTTTGCCTAGTGCAACATAAATCCTCAACCTTTTGTTAGGCATTTGCATTGCAAATTAAGCCCTAACCGGTTTTAGGATTCCGAGGTAGTCGTCCGATACGACATAAACCCTCACATCTTCGAGGCTATTTCGTATGATCATGTCATACGAATATAAGTCCTAATTAATTAAAATCGGCAAGATCAAAACATTAAATAAATATTAGGACTTTCCTAAATTCAATCCAAACAATAGGATAGTCGGAAATTGCACGGAGTTCGCTTCGATCCGTGATTTCTCCTACCTTTCTTCCTTTGGATTCCCAAAATAAAATGTTCCAAATTTGATCCATTCTCTATCGAAATTCCAAAATTCAATCCTCGAAAACTTTAAACTTCGAGATTCTCGAGAGCAGAACTACTGATTATTATCGAGAGTTTTCTTAGGTGATTCTCGTCACTTAAGATGTAATTAACTATAGGGGCTTTCCCTTATAGGGAATTTTAAGAACCCAGGTAATATAAACCCTTCTAAATTCCTTTGTACTAAGCAGGGGAACTTGTCGGCTTATAAAATTGGTTCGCAGACCAAACGGATGTCACAAATCTTCTAGTTTATTTAATCAAGCCCCATCGTCAAGCAAAGGTGTCTATTCTTCGGGATAGATACACGGCTTGTGGTGCGGTGCTTGTTTGTGTAAACTATTCGGGGTGTGAGATCAGTTTGATTTCATATCTTAAAATTTTTAAATTTAAAATTATTTTAAAAAATCAAATGCTACTTTTCAAATTTTATATATTTAAACTAAATTCGCCGACAATTTCTGTAGGCGACACCCCTTTCTAAAATACAACACACAACCCTAAAATATGCCGACATCTGGTTATATACAGTGGAAGAGTGATTTTGATGTAGAATATAATAATGCTCTTATGAAATTCTTGAAGGGTGATAAGAATATAAAATTTCCTACTTGTCCTATATTCACCCCTAAGATAAATCTCAAAAATCCTGCTCCAGTTGTTTCCTTCAACGATGATGAAGAGACCGAGGATGATTATATTTTATTTCTACTTTGATTTAGTTATGTATCTGTTATGTATGTTTTTACTTTTCAGTATTGTTGTATTGTATATGTAACTCTGTCATAACTCAGTTATGTTTCTATTATTGGAATGCTTAGAAATTTATCTTATTTATGCTCCTGTTATTTTAGCATATTTGTTTAAATTTGTAAAAGAGAATTAGTTTTCTTATATTATTTACTTTTCTACTCTTTTATCTTGCTGCTTATACCTGTATTACTTTACTGTTTTAAAAACCTTAGATGTTATACCTTTTTCTTCCTGATTAGTTTAAAATTTCATATTGCAAAATGTTTAAAACTTATTAAAAGAACAAAGTTTGAGTGAGGGAATTAAACTTAAATTTAAACTTTACTTGTCCTTAGTAAGCAATATTTTCAAAATTAATGGCATAACCTATGGAAGAAAAGTTAATTTAACATAGATATGCTTTTGTTTTTATGAAAATTATAATAAACTTATATAAGTATTTTTTTAATAACAAAGGATAATTCTTAAAATTGTAATTATTAAATGAATGAGTGTAAGAATTTTGATTCAACTATCTAAATTGAAAAAAAAATTGCATTTTTTAAAGTATTAGGAAATGTAGATGTTTACTTTAGAAGAAAGAATAAAAACTCTAAGAAAAATATTTTTGCTAAACACATATTCATTAAGTGAATATGTATAGAGTCTTTAAAAATAAGTTAAGGATACTGAAATTCAAAATCATTAACAGGCTATCCAGATATAGTAATCCTCACAAAAAAGGGGGCAGAATCAAAAGAAAAATGAAAAAAGCCAAAAATGAAAAATATGTGAGGAGAAGCTTGAGGAGATGTCTAATAAAAAATTGGCTTCACTTGAATTATCTTATAGGAGGAGACCTATTTACATTTTTAAAAGTTTCATGTATAAGCATCCTTACTAGTAACGTTATCATGAAAGTTTTTTTCTTGTAAATTATCTACATGCTCTTAATATGACAAATTGCAATTATTTTTGAAATAGATAAGAGAAGAGAGTTCTTAACACTTAATTATTAAATATTTTACATAATTTGGTTTTAGCCTAAGTTATTAAAAAGCTTTTTAAGTTTTATTATTTTATTTATAAAATGAACGATTATAGAAGTCTTAAAGAAAAATTTTCTCCATAGATTATTTTTTTTAGTAGTAAAGAGTTACTTGAGGACAAACAACGTTTAAGTTTGGGGTAATTATTCCACCGTAAAATTACCTAAAATTTTATATCATTTTTAATTAATAATTTAAGGATATTATGTTTTAATGAAAGGTATTTCTTACATTTTTGGTTGCAGGTACAAGAAAATGAGTTTGTGAAGAAAAAGAGTTAAAAAAAGGAGCAAAAGGAGCAAAAATGAACCAAGTGAAGAAAAAAGGGAAAACAGGTTGATTCTGGCGCCTAGGCGCCAGACATAGCACTAGATTCTAGAGAATTCTTGGACGGTTTTGTGACGGTTATTGATTCTTCTGAAAAAATCTAGAAGTCTCTTGACAAATTCCCACATGTTATAAACAAGATACAATGAATATAGACATAGGGAATCAGTTTTTCAACAAAGTGGTGTGACTCAAATTTCATGGGATGCATCCATTTGTGCAGGAAGCTGGTGCCTAGGCGCCACAGTTACTTCTAGAAGATTCGTTTAATGTGGCCAAATTTTGAAGAGGTACCTTAAGCAACCATTGGTCATTTTTGAAGCTCTATAAATATAGGACTATTCTACAGTGGGGGTGGAGTGTTGTCATTGTGTTAAAGTTTCGTCAAAGTGTTAGAAGAGTGTGGAGTGTTCTTAAAGAGTCTTTCTCTTTTCTTTTCTTACATTAGTGAGATTTTAATGTATTTTAGTGTGATAGATGGACTTGGAGTCTTTTAAAAGTCAATTGGAGTCAGAGAAACTTTGAAGGATTGCTTGGATAACATTCTAGATAAGTATTTATAACTTGGTTCTTAAATTTTGTATTTTGAATTTAGGTTATATAAATATGATTTGTTGTGTGAATCTGATGCTTTCTGAGTAGTCTTATTCTCTTTTTCCATACAAATATGAAATCATTTAGTTATGGATTTAAATTGGTTTTAGAACTTTACTTCTTTTTTCTTCCATAATTTGTGATGATACTTTAACTGATCTTTATTTTCCCTATAAATTGGCCCCTTGTATCGTTAAAATTTGTGGAGAATTCTTAAAATCTGACCGTGGGCTAAGAGTTTTTAACTTGTATGTATCACATTTCTCTTGGAAAGGTTGATTGTAAATCCTTGAAGGGGGAGGTGCAAATAGATAGAAAGATAATCTTTAATGGGCATAGAATTGATTATGTTTTTAGAGTTATATGCTAAATTCTATCAATTTGGTTTAAATGAAAGGCGACGGGTCACTAGTAGGCCAGACCATAAGCACCTTGGGGTAATCTAGAAGTGAGAGCCTAGAATTAGTCCTTAATACGAACAATACATCTTGAACTAATCTTTAAAGCTAGCCAATGTTCTTTGCTGTTTGCATAAAGTGTTAAAGAATATGTATGCTCCTATTTGTCACAATACCACATTATCAAAGTTCTAAAGCTAATTTAGTTGTCTACTAATCATGAAATATTTCGTATGGGGAAAGAATATTTGTTTATTGTGTTAAAGCATTTAAATTACTTACTTGCAATTTCTACCTGAGTAACTTGCATATTTTTTTTTATTTTTTATTTTTATTTTATTAGTTTTTAACTAGACTTTTAAATTTTGTATTAAACTTTTCTTTCTTTTTCTTTACATAGTTTCCCCATGGGATCGATATATGGGGTTTTGAAAAGAAAACTCTATATTACTTGAAACGATACATATACTTGCGTAGTACCCCTAGTGTACAATTTATACTTTCAAATTTGTAATATTTAATCATCGTACAGTTGCCGTTCAATCTGATTTGGGGTTAAGTTTGGCCATAATTTTATAATCTCTTTTACTTACGTAAATGCGGTCAGGTCTGGCCCGCTTTGATTAAGACATGCGAAAGCTCAAGTTTTATAATTCTATCAGGGTAGAAAAAATGCTCAACAACAATAAGATAACCTTGGAGAGTGAAAACATCAAGTTGAAGGAGATGCTTTCCTCATCAATCTCCAAGGAAAATTATGAGGAAAGTTAGGTGGAGTACCTTAAACATTGGGTGGATTATGCTGTCCAACAATTTTTTCTTCATGGCCTTGTCAATCTTAAGTTCTCTGATTGGAAAGAGTTCTCTGCTCTGATCCGAGATAGGTCAGTTGAAAGCTCTAATGGAGATGATGATTTGGGCAGTGGTCAGTCACCTGCTAGGATCCTTTGAAATAAGAACCTTTTTCTCTTTATTGAGTTTGAAAACTTCATTAACATTATAAAAAAGGACTTGTAATACTTTCCTTATATTAATTAAAAGAAACATTCATCTTTTGTAATTTTCTTCGCCATCTGGGTTTGTAAAAAACTTCTATGTTTTTTTAAGACTTGGCGTTCGAAGAGACTTGCTCTCAGATTGGCCCGTGGATTCTAAGAAACTGATTTAATCATTATGCTTCATTCAACTAACTCATATTTCTTTTATGCACTTACACCGTGTCATCTTTTGAGAGGATATCAATATCGATTGATCATTTTTCTCAGCATGAATCCTATAGTTACCTGAGAGGTTGTTGACTAGTATTTTCATGGTGACTTTCGCTCCCCTTTTGAGGATCTCTTCACTAGTGAGGAGAGAGCCTCCCATAGTTAATCTACTATATAGCTCCATGTCGTCCAGCTTACTGATGACATATAATTTTTTTGATTGAACATACATTGGCCGATTGATTTCTCGAGAATCGATGGGTCTCTTGACATTTTCATGCTGTCTTTTATTTGGGTCTCCTGGTGACCTGTCCTGGTTTAACCCTCCCATGCAAGTCTTCATCTTTTTGCCATCTATTAGGCATGGATCTTGTTGTTTCCTGAGGAGGTGTCCACTTAAGATTTTTGAGGGATTCTTACATCTCTTTTGTGAATCTTGTCGCTAGTGTGCATGAAAGAACACACTAAGTGTCCTAACCAGTGAGTGTTTTGGAGGTGTTTGGACTAAGTGATGGCTCGAGTTTTTTGATCGTCTTGCAATCTCTGACCGTTCACATTTAGCATTTGGCCATCATAATTATCTTGATTTTATCAAGCAATGTTTGAGACATACCATCCTAGGCTCAGTTCCCCAAGCATCAAGAATGGATCAATAGAATTAATACCATTTTGGGGCAAGGGATGCTTTAAAAGCATATTTCATTTATGACATTTCTTTCCATTTTTGGAAATCAACCATTGAAACAACCCTTGAATGTGCTGAGCTGTTGACAGTGAGTGGGTCCTCTGAAAGTTTTTCATTGGTTGGGGCCAATTTAATTCATTGACCCTCCCCACTACAAAATGGGTGGGGAAGTTCTTTTTCTCTTTACCTTCTCATTATGTGCGATGGATTTACAAAAAATTGGTGAGGTTGATCGACTCTTTTGCTGGACAGAAAGCGAGGTTGATCTTCCATCGATGGGTACCGAAGGACCTCAATGACCAATGCCTCTTTAATTTATTTTTTCTTTGAGTCACGTGTCAAAGGGAATAATTTTCTTTAGGTTAAGTGTCAAACATTGCCTGAGTTGAGGTAGACTCTTGATTGAAAACCCTTCCCATGGGTGGTTGTGTTGGAGTTTAGATAATGATGGAGGTGAGGTCATTTCCCCGTGAGATCAATACATCCATTTGACCATTGCCACTAGATTTTTTGATGTTTTTGGATTCTTAGACCACAAAGATCCATGAGTAGGGCATGAAACCTTTGGTGGTAACAGTTTCTACTCTCTTTCTCCAACTGCACCTCATTGTGAGAGAAGTTTTAAAGAGAGTGGGGGTTTGGGCTAGGTCCCCCAATCTTTCTGGGTCCTAGAGAATTCTACTTTCGAGTCATACTTGAGAAGTAACTGGATGCAAAAAATTGTCGGAATGGGGTAGGGCGATGAGAATGGAGAAAGAAGCCAGAATTCATAAAGAGAAGATTCTGGATGACATCTGATGTGTCCTTCAACATGTTTAATTTCCCTATTATTTAACACCTATTTTGCATGAAATTTTTCTTTATAGAAAGTTATTTTTTTATGTTTTTCTTACAAGTATAATAGGTAGGACTCATGGAATAAATTAGAGTTGAACCGGAGCAAATTAGAGGTGAAACAGAGCAAGTTGGAGTCCAGGATGGCACCTAGTACCAGCTTTTGGGTGCCAATGCGCTACCCGGTAGTGCCTTGGTGCCAGTTTCTGGACATCTAGGAACCATTTCCATCCAGGAAACCTTAGATGGTGTCGCCTAGGTGCCACATAAAGGATGTCAAGATGCTGGTATCTACTTGAATGGTTTGTGTAGTTATTTAGCACGATGAGGAGAGTTATTTGATGGATTTTGACACTTGGAGAAGTGACTCTTGACCTCTCTAAACTCTTGGAAACCCCAAGGAGGCCAAGGATTCGTAGGTAGATCTTGGGTTTATAGATTTTACTTTTCTTTTGGGATTGGTGAGGTTTTGAGAGAAATCTGTAATGAGATCATTTCAGCATTGCAGGGATCACTTGCATACATTATTGGAGGGATTCTTCATCTCTAGTCCGAGGATAAAAGCTAAGTCTTGTGTGTGGCAATAGAATGTGGTAATAAAAAATCCAATAGGTGAGTGGCTCAAGTTTGAGAAAAGTTACTGTAGAAATCCAAATAAAAAGAAAACTAGGGGAAAGACATAGATCCAACAAAGATCTTGTTGTTTTCCCAAACTATCGCTGGTGGTTTAGGTTTTAAAAACCTAAACCACATTGCAGAAATTAACATGTGCAAACTTTGGTTTATATTCCAAACGGGTACTTCGCTCTGGGCTAGATTTGTCCATAAAAATATTGTACTAATTCCCACCCCTCTATTGTGGAATGGAAAGTTAGTGATTCAAAACTTTGGAAAGCTTTCCTGAAAATAATACCAGTGGTTAAAAAATTTATTTTCTGGGATGTGTGTGCTGGGCACCTATCTTTTTGGTATGCCATTAAGGTATTCAATATTTAACTAGTATCCCAAGTTATCTTCTTGAAAATAATTTGTTGGTTTTTGTTTGTTGGAAAGATGGAACCAGGGATGTGCATATGCTGAGGAGTCTTATTGGGGATCAAGCTGGAAATATCTCCAAAATTCCCATATCTACCTTTAACCCGATAACCCTATCTATAAATTTACCTCGAATGGCTCTGTTAAAAGATTACTTTATCATAATATTTACATATTTTTTGCCCCTTTCTTTGGTCATTTCAACTTTGGAATTCTTTATTATCTCTATCTATCTCCTTTTTTCTATGGCAATGTTTTCTCTTACTGTTGCCTTTTGATGACATTATGAAATTAAAGAGGTTGAGAATACCTTCTCAATGTTAGATCTGCAAATGTGAGGATGAATCTACCTCACATCTTTTCTTTATCAATCCATTTGCTCGTGAAATTTTGCGATCAGTGCGGTAGTATATTGGGATTGTTTGGCCTTCACAGTTGAAGATTGGAAATTATTTAATGGATTGGAAATCTACTCCTATTTATGACGGGAAGATGGAATCTTTTCCTTTTATTATTATGTAGTATATATGGTCGGCAAGGAATGCTTATAAGTATGAGGCTTCACCTCCTACTCCTTTTATTACTACTACTTTCATTATTGCTTTTTTTTAAAGCTCGCTACTTCAAGATTGGGATTATCCCACCTATGAGGGGTAGGATGACCAACTTCATTAGGTGGAAACCCCCTCCCATAGCTAGGTAAAACTAAATATTGATGGGAGCTGGATCACTAATGCCCTTGGGACGGGCGGCGTATTTCAAAACTAATTGGGGAATTGCCTTTGTTATTTTTCTTCACCAGTTCATGCCTCTGCTCCCTTGGAGGATGAGTGCTGGTCCATTTATTTTGCTCTTCAAATTGTGGCTATCTTTAAAATTGAAACTTTACATATTGAAAATGATTCAATAGTGCTTGTGAACATGTAAAATAAAACCTCTCCACCTAATTGAAATGTTATTTGATTACTTAACATGATATGGGACTTTATCGAGTGCCATCATTTAGTTATACAAATGTGTTTCATCTATAGGGAATGTAATTCTCTAGCAGATTGGCTTGCTAAACAAGGTATGATGAGGGTCTTAGTGTGTGTTATGCCCCCTCATCACCTTCAAGTCCTTTTGGATGGTGATTTACTTGATGTGACTTACATTAGAAGATAATTTTGCTATTTATTGGGAGGATTAGTTTGGCTTGATTGTAGTTCAACTTCATTGGGTGTAGTGGTTTCATTATTTTTCTTCCCTGTTTTTTAATTTTATGTTCTGCTTCCTCGGTATTACTTTGGTTTACCTCAACCAGCTACTTGTCTTTAACTTGAAGTTTTGTTGGGTCTTCTCTTCATGTTTATTATCTGAACTGATGTTTTCTGGCTTTACCTCCTGCTATTTTTACCCCTTTGTTGAGCTTTATACTATGGATGCTCTGTTTTTCTTCTTTTTATTTTGGCTCTTCTTGCAAAATTTTTAGAGGTTCCACCTACTCGATGCTGCACGCTCCTGTTGTTCCTGGTTCACCCCGATGTCGAAGTTTCGATGCAGTCTCTTTTTTATCTCTCCTGTACCTGCTCGAGTTTTTATTTATAGAATTTACAAATTAGTTTTTTGGTGGTATACTCTTGGTTTTTCGGATATACTGGGTTTACTTGTATTACCTTTTAGAGACTTTTTTTGGGTCGAGTTGTATTGTTGGAGGTGGAACCGCTTTTGCGTGTACTTTTATTTCCTTTCTTGTGGATCCACCTCCACACCCCTCTGTAACCACTTTTTTATTTGTAATACATGCGGAGGCATAGCTCCTTCCAATATATATATATATATATATATATATATATATATATATATATATATATATATATATATATATATATATATATATATATATAAGACCAAGGGTGGTTGTATTCCTTTTATTGTAACTTGGTTCATTTGGATGCACAGGAATGGGGTGAAATATGAGGAAAAGGTCTGTCAGGCTGACTTGGTGATTGCCAATTGCCAATCCTTTATTTCCAAATTGATTACTCTCAAGAAGTTTCCCAACATCTTAAACGCCCCACCCGACCATCCTAAACAGACCAAAATTATCCTCATCTATTGGAAGGCTCCCAGTCACCCCACCCTTAAAGTTAACACAGATGGTGCTTTCAGAAAAGGAAATGCTGGTATTGGTGGAATCTTCGAGAACTATAAAGGAAACCGCATATGTTACTTTCAATCTCCCATCATGGCCGCCGACCCACCGGAGGCCGAATCGCGTAGTTTTTAGGCAATCTATATTGTCGCTCATAACAGTTGGACTAATATTATAGTGGAGGGAGAATCCAGCACCCTTATTCAATATATGCAACAAGATCTTGTACCACCCTGGCATCACTAACAATGGGTTAACAAATTAAAGGCTTTCACATCTCAGCTGTCTATCCATTTTAATTTCATTCATAGGGAAGGCAACAGGCCTGCCAACTGGATTGCCATTGCAGCCCTCCCTGAACAGGAAGTTAAAATCGCCTACATCCCACCGCCTCAGCTGAAATTTCTCTTGCAAGCTGATGTATTCCAGGCCCCTCATTTCAGGATTGTAGAGGAGTGAAGCTTATTCCTCCTCAGCCAGAGCTGGTTATTGGTCTCACTTTTACCCTTTTCAGGGTGATCTCATGGTATTTTGGTTATTGTTTTTCTCTTTGGGTATACTTAATGGTTGGCATATGTATACTTTTTGCTTTTTGGTGTGGATTTGTACTGGTTTATGTTCTGGTCCCTATGGGACAAAGATCTTTGTAACTCCATTTCAAACTTCTATTGTCTCTGATTCCCCTCTTCAATCTGAAATGACTGCTGCCATTTGGGCTCTAAAGTCTGCTAAGGCCGCCGGGCACTCTCTTATCCGGATGGAATCTCGATTCCCTTCAACTAGTCAATATAATGAATGGCACTTCCGATGTTCCATGGATGCTTATACACCTTCACAGAACCTTGAAGGACTTAACAAAGGAAGTAACAGTCTACTGGAGTCATCTGCATAGGGAGGGAAATTAACCAGCCAATTGGCTTGCAAAAACGGCTTCAAAAATTGCAACTTTCAAATGCTTTAAATTCTCTTATGGGTATCTAAAACAGTTACTTTTTGGTGATTTGCTTTCACTTCCTTTTATCAGATGTAACTGAACTTTTGCTTCATTAATGCATATTATATATATTTTGGTGATTTCTTCAAGTTCTTCAGGTTTTGGATTGTTCTTCCTTTGGTGTTCTCTGATTAGGATTCAAAATCCTGTTTTGGGTCTGGATTTTCTTCCCAGGCTTGTTTTGGATCTGGTTTTCTTCTTCCTGGCTTTTGTTTTTCAAATCCCGGATTTGATTTTTGGTTTCTTCATTTCCCGAGTTGCCGAATTCTTGATTCCCGGTTCTCTCGTCTTTGTTCGTGGAGGGTCTCCCGATTTCTTGATGGCCGAATTGATTAATGGCAAGGCTACTTTTCTTGAAATTGCTCGGTAAAGGAATTTCGACCAAGCAAGATAAACTCACTTTTCCTCAATGTTACCATGACACTGCTGCTGGGAAAGGTGATTGTCAATTCATCAAATAAGTGGGTAAAAAAGGAGGGAAACCAAATTCCTTATTTTCTCCGATGCCGAATCGATATCTTCGGTGGATGTTCATAAATTCACACTAATTGGTAAGTTTCAATATGGTCATCCAAAAATGGAAAATATTAGAAGGATCTTTGATGAGCTGAAATTGATAGGGCTTGGAAAGTTGGTTTATTCGATGGTAGGCATATTATGATTCATCTTTCTAAAGAAGAAGATTATGCTAATCTTTTTTCCGTAAAATTTATCATGATGGATGGTAGATATATGAAAATCTTGAAATGGTCCCCTAACTTTGATCCAAATCAAGAAGCCCCTATTATTCGTATTTGGTATAGGCTTCCTAATTTAAAACTTCATTTTTTCAATCATCAAGTGATTTATGCTATCGGGATCATGTATAGAGAGACCATTAAAATTGGATATGTCCACTTTTAATCTTTCTAGGCCTTCCTTAGCCGTAATTCTCGTAGAAAGAGACATTACTCTACCCGATATTGATGAAATTTGGCTTGGCTCTCCTCATAATGGGTATTGGCAACCTATAATTGTGGAACAAAAGCCTACATATTGCTACCATCGTAGAATGTTCGGTCATTCTAAAGAAAGCTCGTTTTAGATTGAAACCGTAACTTAAACTCGTTAATATTAAAATATTAATTCTTCCGCTTGGTTAAGGATGGATCTTTACCCGAAGGATCTTTAACGAACTGGAATACGCATTCCAAAACTACCGGTAATATAAGTTCTCGTACTATTGATACTGTTAATGCTACTGTTTCTGGTCATCAAACTTCAATACTTGTTATGGAAGTTGCTGTTGGTTCTCTAGATCCTTTTAATATTCAGAATTCTGAGTCTACCATATTGATAGAAAGTTCTATTATGAATTCCAATATTTCTGAGAATCCATCGTATTTACTCGTCGTCGTTCAATCGTAGTTGCCACCGTTGTTCCTATTTTGCCCGTCGCTATTTCTTCCGCCGATCCGACAATGGCTTCGGTAGAGATGTTATTTCGATATTGGTTTAGTAAATAAGGGTTCCACCTCTCATTCCGATATTAATTTGATTACCGATGCTCGTGGATCGGAATCAAATTTAGCCAATGAAAATTATGTCGAAGATGATAGAAATAATTACTTATCTAAAGAAGTGATACCTCCAAGAATGCTATATCCAGCTTTTAATATTAAACCACAAGAGATTCCCGATATTCCCGCTAATATGGCTATTGTCAATAATGAACTAAATGAGGATCGGGTAGTGAAAAGAAGCAAGAAGAAAAATCTGTTGATCATATTTCGCCGAAAATATTATTCCTTCAAGTCCTACCGCATCTTCCTTCTCTAGATCGACTAGGGAGGAAGATCTACCCATCATGCTTAATTTTCTCTCGTTGGAATATTAGGGGAGTGGCAAACCTTGGCTCCCTTAATAGATTGCCGAGAATAAACTGTGGTTAATAAGTGTTGGATGGTGGTTCTTCTCGAGCCAATGGTTAAATTTAATTATGACAGCATTTACTAAAAAGTTCCCGTGATACAACTTTATTTACAATTCATCCAATAAAATTTGGGTTTTTATAGGAAAGAATTAAAGATTGATATTCCGTAGATCATTCTCGCTTTCGCATGTTCATTTCGAGATTGACTCTTTTAAAGGTTATGCTTCTTTTGTCTATGCCGCTTCAAATAAAGTGGATAGAGAGGATCTCCGGTCCCATCCGAATATGATTGGTCAAACTATCAAAGAGGGCCGGATGGTTGGTGGTGATTTCAACCGTATAGCTCATCCTAGTGAGAAGAAGGGAGTGCGAAATCCTAATCCGAATGACTTGCTATTTTTTTCTCGATTCTATTAAAAATGCTTGGTCGTTTGACATTGGTTTTCAAGGTTCTTCTTTTACTTGGAGGAGGGGTAATATTTATGAAAGATTAGATAGAGTTCTTGTTAATAAGCCATGGTTTGATTTATTTCCTATCTCTAAAGTTCAAGCACCTTGTTGGGACCGGGGTCCGATCATTCTCCTCTTCTTATTAAGCTTGTCGTTGCAAATATTGTCCATAAAACCTCGCTTCGGATATTTGAATGTATGGTCTTCTCATCCTAATCGTAGGTAGATTATCGAGTCTAACCGGAATATTCCTATGGATTTCTTAAATGCTAATCCTCTAATTCAGCTTTAAGTGTGCTCGTAAAAAGCTTTCTAAGGCTTTAACTAAATGGAATTGGAGTGATTTTGGCAATATTAATTCCAATATAAAAGCCGCCGAAGAATTAGTTTCCAAAACCGAACAAGCCGTTGAAAATGGCTCTCGTTCGATCATGACTTATTCATTGCCAATGGAAAATTAAATACTGCCATTCTTTAGGAGGAACTGTTTCTCCAACAAAAAGCTTCAACCAACCATTTTCTTCATGAAGATAGAAATTCTAGATTTTTTCATGCTGTAATTAAATATAGAAGATCTATTAATTCTATCTTAAAGATTAATTCTTCTACTAAAGGATGGATTTATGATTCACAAGTCATTGCTGAAGATGCCGTTCTCCATTTCCGTAACCTCGTTTTCCGCTCACCCAGCTTACCTCTTCATCTATTTCTGTTCAGCCTATTGCAAGGTAACATGTTTAAAGGTGATGCTACTCGCTTAACAAATCCTCCTACGTAAAATGAAGTTTTTTCTCGTTATTAATTCTCCGGATAGCAACAAAACAGACAGGGCTCGATGGATATTCTTCTGATTTCTATAAAAAGTTTTGGTGTATTATTAAGCATATGGTGATGGTCGCTATCATTGCTTTCTTTCGTGGTTCTGATTTGCCTAAATATTTTGCTTCCTCTACTATCATCCTTATCCCTAAAGATAAATTTAAAAACAACTGGAAGGATTTTAGGCCCATATGTATTACTTCCACCTTTTCTAAGATCATTAGTAAGATTCTAGTGGATAGTGCCGCAACCTTATCTATTAGATTTAATCTCCGAAAACCAATCTGCTTTCATTAAAGGGAGATGTATTAGTGACAATATTCTTCTTGCTCAGATTTGCTTCGCCGATATTGATAAGCCTTGTAGAGGTTCCAATATTATTCTTAAGCTAGATCTCTCCAAAGCTTTTGACTCAATCAATTGGTCTTTCATCATTGATGTACTAGCCGCTAGAGGTTTCAACTCGATTTTTGCTCTTTAATCTCTAGATGGCTCGGAGAATAATTATTATAGTGTTCCGATCAATGGATGTACTTATGGTTTCTTTCAAGTCGGCAGTGGGATTAAACAAGGAGATCCATTATCTCCTTATTTTTTCATCTTGGCTTTTGACTACTTCTCTAAATTATTAAATCAAGTTCAGTTGGCTAATCCTTATGTCCAATATCAGCATAGATCTAACATTTTGGTTAGTCACCTGGCTTATGCGTATGATGTAATTGTCTTTTGCAATGGGAGTAAACAATCTATTAAATGCATTATGAGATCTCTTTCCAGCTTTGAATCTGTTTCTGGAATGGAATTTAATAAAGCCAAATGTTCTTTTCTAGCTAGTTCTTTGTCGAAGGCACATATAAAAAATCGGATATTGGATTATACTCGGTTATAAAGAGGCCGTTTATCCTCTTGTTTATTTGGGCTTTCCTTTGTCCAAAGGAAGAAGAAGATTATGTCATTTTGATGATGTGATTACCAAAATTTGTTCTAAAATTCAATGCCGGTCTAATTCTTTTCTTTCTAATGGTGGAAGAATTACTCTTTTGAAGAGTATACTAACTTCTTTCCCTTTGTATATTCTCCAAATGGTTAATATGAAGAGAAGCTCTCAAAAACTGCTTTCAGCTATTTTCAACAAATTCTTATGGGAAGGCCAAGCATAAACAAATGCATTGGACAAACCGGGATAAATTATGTAAACCATTTGCTCGTGGTGGTCTTGGATTTAAAAGCTTCAAACATCTTAGTTTCTCATTCTTTTGTAAACAATGGATCCATTTCGCATCAAAGTCTTCACTTTGGTCTCTATTTCTTCATGTGAAATATTGTAGAACATCCCATCCCTCTCGAGTTCAAGCTAAATTAGGAGATTCCAAAAACTCGGAAAAGACTTTTAAAAGTAAGAGAATTTGTCGAGCAGCTCTTTATCGGGGATATTGGTGATGGTTAAGTGGATTTTTGGCTTGATAATTGGTTATTTAATGATCACCCGTATAAGCAAGGTGTTACTTCTTCTAATCGAAAGTTTCGATTTCTGGTCTAACTCCAATCGGGATGAAGATAAACCGAAAGCCGCCGTTAATATTGACTTGGTGAATAAAATTAAGTCTATACCTTTACAATCTAATGTTAAGGACGGATCGATTACCAAGAATCCATCTACTCAAAGTCTCTCCAAGTTCATTTACCTTTCTAGTAATAATTGGACCGCTAATGATTGGGGCAAGAAAATATGGAATAAATACATAACTCCTTCTATGTCATTTTTCTCGTTGGAAGCTTTTCAGAAGTTTTTGCCAACCGATGATATTCTGAAATTAAAGGGTATTCGGGTACCTTCTATGTGTCCTTTTTGTCTCTCTAGTGAAGAATCCATTTCTCATTTATTTATCGGTTGCAATGCTATACAGGAGGTATGGAAGACTCGTCCTTAATCAAAGGGGATTGTCTCATAGATATTGTTGTTGGACCAACCTTGTTGATTGCCGGCAAGATTGGAAGATGACAACTGAATTCTATATCCCCCTAATTATATTTTGGTTCACTTGGATGGTTAGAAATGAGATTATGCATAATAATATGGTTTTTTCAACCAAAGTTATCATAAAAAACTGCTTGAATTTTCTTCTTAAGATGACAGCTTCCTTAAATTTAATGAATAAGCCTTCAGTAATCAAATTCCAATTGATCATTTGGAGAACTCCTAAATACCCTTGGGTTAAAATCAATACTGATGGAAGTTATATACATTCCACTGCTGTTAATAGTTCTAAAGTTGGTATTGGGGCCTTATGCGAAACTACAAGGGGTCTTGCTTATGGGTTATCTCTCGCTCCAATTTCGCCATTAATGCATTAGAATCGAAGCTATAGCTGTTTTTTGGAGTCTAAAGATAGCTATTCCGAATCATAAAGGCCCAATTCATGTGGAGATGGATTCATTAGTTTTATCGAATATGCTTCTACATAAATCAGCCTACTCCTTGGTATCTTCAAATTTGGATCAATAAAATTTCATTATTGGTATCTAATCTACCTATAGTTTGGAGTCACATCCATAGAGAGGGAAATCAGCCAGCTAATTGGCTTGCTTCTAGAGGCAGTTCTTCTAAGGACGTTTTATGCTTTTCTTCTTTGGATCTTAATTCTTCTATTTTTAAGAAGTTTAGAATTTTATTGCATGGGGATCTGCTTTCCTTTCCTCATATCAGATGTACTAGATCTTCTTGATTAATATATTCTTCTTTTCTGCTAATATATATATATATATATATATATATAAAAACAAAAAAGAGCAAGAATAGCTCCTTACATGTTGATATGGAGGATTACATGGTGTTAAGAAAAATAAGGATCCTCACATACAAAAATTTTACTCAAGAAGGAGAGGGTATACTATTATATATATATATATATATATATATATATATATATATATATATATATATATATATATATATTCATTCAAGCAAAAGTCAACAAAGTTTACATACATCTAATATAGGGAATATCACCAAATCCCCAAAAAGTAAAAGCTTTAAAGGATCATCGTGTTTAACAAAAAAAATAATCCTTTCGAGCTGCAAGAAGCATGTTTGGCCAACCAGCTTAGCAGGTTGGTTACCTTCTCTAAAGATATGAGACCACTTGAGGGTGAGAGAGCCAAATGTAGAGAGCAATGTTCGTAAGGGTATACCAAATTCCATGGAGGAGGGGATAATCCTCGTATTATATTAACGAGCCGCTCGAGAGTCGCATTCAATCCAAACAAATTGGTAGTTCAAAGCTTTAGCAGTAATCGGGGCCCAATAAGCAGCTTGGAGTTCGCAGTGGAGAGCCGACGATGAGATGATAGGTACTTGGAAATACCACAAGAACTTACCTCCGTAATTTCTACAACCGCCCCAATTCTAGCAGCAGAGTTAGTGAAATTCCCATCTATATTTATTTTTATCCATGGTGGAGGTGGAAGGGACCACTTCAGCAATGTAGGTTTTCTTTTATTAGTGGGCTCCAACAGTGACGTCTTACTCAGAAAACTGCAGCAGTTAGCCACCATATGATTAATATTGCAAGTTCTGTTGTCAAACTTCACTTGATTCCTATGCATTCAAACAAACCAGCAGATAACTAAAGGTAAATGGAACCATTTTTCATTTTTCCAGTCCTCCCAGCAAGCCTCCCAATTGAGCCAATTGTAATTAAGGTGATTATGATGGAATTGTTGTAAAACAGTAATCCACACCTGTTTAGTGACAGTGCAATGGAGAAAGAGGTGGGAAAATGATTCTTCCCGAGCTTCGACATAGCCAACATCCGGAAGCAAGTCTTAGGCCTTCGAGTTTTAAAATATCATCTAATGGAAGGTAATGATGGAACAGTCACCAGCAGAAGTAAGACATAGAGGGGGATAAAAGCCTTGTCCAGATTTTCTCCCCCCAAGAAGTATCAGGCCAAAGTTGAAGTGAGCTACGAATCATTTGATTGAATGATTTTTTATTAGACTGCTTCAGTAGGATTCTATTAGGTTTAGTTGGATTAATAGGGATTTGAATAATCTGCTGTATGGTCTCCCCATCCAAAATTTCATTCAACTCGTTGACATTCCAGATGATCCTCCACCCAAAAATCTCGCAACGAGCTAGTTGGTGATTGAAATCGGCGAAGAATTTTAAAGTACCATCTCCTATCCAGCTTGTCATAATAAAAATTCACCTCCCCTCGCCCACTTCCCAAGTAGAAATACCGATTGGCCATATCCCTAACTTTCAAGCAAACTTCTCCGAAGGCTTAGAATCCCCTTGTCTTGGCACTACCGAATTTGGGTAAGCTTTCCAAAGAATACTTGTTAAATAAGAATTTTGTCCACATGGTATCTTTCCTTCTGAATTTAATCCACTGCTTACAATAGAACAAATGGCTCATATGTTGGAAATTTCTCAGCCCTAGTCCCCCAGCCTTGTTTGGTTTACAAACCTTGTTCCATATAGCCCAATGATATTGTTTAATTTAGCCTTCCCAGAGAAATTTATTAAACATTGTTTCTATCATTTTTTGAGTTCTCTTTTTCATTCTAACTATTTGTAACTGATAAAGGGGAAAGGTTGAGATTATACTCTTAAGTAATGTTAATCTTCCACCATTAGATAGAAAGGTAGTAGTCCAGCAGTTTAATGTTGATGTAATCTTCCTAACAACTTCATCATACTGAGATTGCTTCCTCCTTCCTTTATTTAACTGCATTCCTAAATATTTCAAGGGAGATCAGCAACTGAAAACCCCGTGTACTCTTTCACCCACTCGTTGATATTTGAACCCTTTCCTAGCCAAAAATCGACACTTCCTTTCGTTTAATTCCGTACCCGCTACCAAGGCTAGTGTGATCGTTCAGCTGCAAAGTTTTCTTTACAGCAAGCTTACTTCCATCGGTGAAAATGATGACATCATCAGCATATGCCAAATGACTTATAATATGTGAAGAACCATGCTTAAAATGAAGATAAGGATAGAGTGTTTCGAGCAAGCATTCGCAGTTCCGGAGAAGTAATCAAAAGCCAAGATGAAGATGGTTGGAGAAAGCGGGTCTCCTTGTTTCAACTTCCCTACCAGCTTTGAAGAAACCACAAATTGCAACCTATTAACCGAGACACCGTAATAGGCATCGGACAACTATCTTTGAATTAAAGTACAAAAAGCAGGATGGAAACCTCTTGCTTTAAGTACTAGATCAATAAATTTCCAACCGATAAGTATCATAGGCCTTTTTAAGATCCAATTTGAAAAGTAAATTATGTCCCCTACATTTCTTATCAATATCAAGTAACAATTCCCGAGCCAAAAGGCAATTATCGTAATAGTTCCGCCCCGCACAAAAGCAGTATTGAGTTAGAGCTTATCAATTGGTTAAGATAGGGTTGTAGTCTCCCCACAAGAATTTTGCTAATAATTTTAGAAAAAGTAAGTAGTAAGACTGATAGTCTCGAAATCAATCCATCGAGTTTTTTGAGTTCCTTTGGGAATAAGAGTAATGCTAGCACTCGCAAAATATTTAGGAAGATCGGACCCAAGAAAGAAAGAATGAACTACCCGAATAAGATCAAGCACCCACAATATCCCAAGCTTTAATATAAAATGTCGAAGTGAACCCATCCTGACCACCTGTTCTATTACCATCAATGCTATTCAATGCCTCGCATTATCTCCTCGTTTATCGGGTAGAAAAGTTAAATTAAGCCGATTCACATAATCTTGATGATCGAAAAACATCTCAACGAACAAATGAAGTAGAGGATATAGTCTGTTCAAAAAACAAATTCCGAAAGTGTAATATAAGACTTTCGTGAAATAGAAGATTGATCAGCAACCCAATTGCTAACCTCATCTTTAATTTTAAGTATAGCTTTTATTTTTTTTCGTGTTTAATGACTCGCATGAAAATACTTAGAATTCTCGTCCCCATAAAGGTATTTGTTCACAGCAGCCTTTTGTTGTAGAAAAGCCTCTTCTCTTTCCGTGGCTTGGAAAAAAGAGATCCGGCATTTTCAAGCTCATGTGCCTGATCCCCTCCCAAATCATTAGCAGCTTCCAACAAATGAACTTTGGCTTCTACATCTTTAACTTGTTGAAAAATATTACCAAACTGATTCTTATTCCACAATCTTAGTTTAAAAGCTACATTCTTTTGCAATCTCCACAGTCTCACAAGAGGACTGCAGCTAGTGTGATCAAAAACATTCCGTGCTCGTGCACTTCAGCTAAAAAACTATTTTGAGTGCACCAAACATTGAGAAATCTAAACCGGGAGTACCCTTTGTAAGAACCGAAAGAAATCTGGATCGCAGAGTGGGGAGTGGTCGGATGTTGCTCCGTGTAAATGCCGCACTCGAGTTATGGGAAAGGTGTTGAGCCATAGATCATTAGCTAAAACTCTATCAATTCTCTCAAGCAAATTGCCTCTCTTCCATGTGAAAGGGGTACCAATGTAGCCTAGATCAAATAATCCTCGCATTAGTGATATTCCGAGAGAATTGTAACATGGTATTAAGGTCGGAGTTCTTGCCCCTTTTTCTCACTCGGGATCTCTAATACGCTTAAAATCCCCACTCGACAATCCAATTGGAAGGGTTATTAGTACTGATCCGCCACAGCCTCTTTCCAAAGAGAATCTCTATCCATAGGAGTACACCCAAGCATAAATGATAGTAAGCACCGCCCCGGAAAGAATCCAATCCAAACTCGTAAATGTAGAAATTGATAATTATCAAGTCGAACATTGAAGTTTAGCTCCTTTCTCGTAAAAACCCGCATCTTATTATTACAAATTGGAGTGAAAATGGAATCCAGAAATCTTTTGGTAAATTTAGAGATGTTGGTATGCACCATAGGTTCAAGTAAGGCTATAATCCAAGGTTTAAAAGTCCCGTTAAGATGTAATAATCTATTAAGGGTGCCGTGACTTGCCACACCCCTAACATTCCAACAAATCGATTAATCATGGTGTAATGCCTTACCGGACCCTAGTAATTCTAGGGGTGTTGCATCGAATGATCCATACCAATAATATTAGACTTAGATAAATTTTGCAGCTCCATAATGTCTTTTCTCCTCATACTTTTCTGTTGAGACCAAGCACCATCAGCAGTAGTTGCTAAATTCTCAAGAATGATTTGGGCAGATTCCCTAGTTATGGGACTTGAGGGGGTTATAAAAGTGGCACTCGCATCGAGTAATCCGGGATCACTTCCTTAGTAGCATCAACTCTCCGTACAACACTTGTGATCCTAGGTGTGGTGGCAACTCGTAGGCTCCTTAACAACGAGTGTTGGATAAATCATTCCGTTGTAAATTCTTTCGTCCTCCTCCTCCTACTTCCTCGTCGAGACCGAGCCCCTTCGCATCATAATTATCCGGACTCACATCATCACCGCAGAATAAATACAACATTATTCATAACATTGTCTCTAATCTCAATCGGTAGATCCGCATATTTCCCAATAACTGCTCGCCCAATTTGATTTGCATAATTTTTAAAATCCCCTCCTTATCAACGTGCCCATTAAGACTCGGATTAAGAATTGCAAGTTGTTCATTATTCAAGTCCTGGGTAGTAGCTGGGACAGTGCCAACTGGAATCACTCGAGATATAGGTGGATTGTCAGTCTTCTTAATAACCTTATTATTGACATTATAAGGTCTTAATTCAGGGTAGAGTTTAAAGCATTGTTCCTTGGTGTGTCCAAATAGGTGGCAGTGCTTGCAATACAATGGTTGATATTCCATAACAATGGGTTTCCAGTATCCATTACTAGCAGTACCTAGCCAAACCCCATCCAAATAAGGTTGAGTAATGTCTCTTTCTACTAGAAATCTTGCATTGGAAATCCTGGTAACATTAGCAGAGGGGATATCAAGTTTAAGTGGCCTCCCCATAGCATTAGCTATGTCATAGATGATTCTATGATTGTTAAAGGGAAGTTTTAAGTTAGGAAGACTGGACTACACTGGAACTATAGGTGGTTCTTTAGTTGGATCAAAGTCCATTGTCCACTTGAGGAGCTTCATGGGTTTCCCATCTATCATGATAACTTTTTTAGAAAATACCCGTGCATAATCCTCCTCCTTAGCAAGTCGTAACATAATGTGTCTATCGTCAAAAACCCCTAATTTCCAACCGCCCACCACCTTGAAATCATCAACGACTTTTCTTAAAATATCCAGCTTTAGGATGGCCAACCGGAATTTCCCTACCAAGGTAAATTTATAGGGCTCCGACAGCTTCGAATCTCCTCCTCGGTGAAAATCGAGCCGCCTTCCCGACCTTCCTAAGTACATTTTCTAATAAACTCACACTCAGCTTTCCCATCCATTGCATCATGAAATAATTGAGGGAACACCAGTTTATCTCTTAGAGTGGTTCCACCATCTTTCCTCACTATAACTTCAGCAAAAGTACCCCTCCCAACAAAGTGGGGATCAACCCAAGTGAGATCTTGAGCCATTGTCAATGTAACAGTACGACAGCAAAAACTTCAAAAAATAAAGAACCCAGGAAGGGAGAGAAAATCTCCCCCACCCAAAAACAAAGGAAGAAAAGAGCTGAGAAGGCTTCCAGCTTCTTACCAACCACCTTCCTCCACCCCGCCCCAAGACAGCCTCTCACCTTACCCGTTACCTCCATGGAAACCCTAGCGAGCACCTCCCTCCAAACCGGACGCCATTTATATATATATATATATATATATATATATATATAAATATATACACACACACACACACACAATGGAGTTTGAGGTGGCGGTAGTTTTTGCTCTGCTAGGGTTTCTAGCATGAGCTCATCGGCGGCGCTTTCCCTGGTGGTTGTCTGGTCGGAGGTAAGCAGAGTGGCTGTTAAGACTTGTGGTTCCCTACTGAACAACCCATTTGGGGCTCTCTCTGAGTGGAAGAGCCTTCCTGAGCTTCCTCAATTTGAATTTTACTGTTCTATTGCTTGGTCTTGGCCTGCTCTTGTCTCTAGTTTGGGTGGGTTTTTCCTTCAGCTGCTGGGTGATGGCTACCCCAGTAGATTTGGAGACAAATGTTCAATGGGCTAAGGCCACTTTTGATAGTGTTGTGGGTAACAGGAACCACATTCAAACCAACCCTGATAACACCTTCTTCCCCCAACAATTTCATGATGCTGCTGCTGGTCGAGTTTCTTGTCCCTTCATTCACCCCACTGGCTCTAAAGATGGAGCACCTGCTATCTTTTTTACTAACCAGGAACTCCAACAACTTAATGAGGAAGTTAAGCTTACTCTCATTGGCAAATTTGCATTGGGGCATCCCAAAATGGAGCTTGTTCGACAGTATTTGAACTCCATCCAGTTTGTGGGACAATGGCAGCTGGGACTTCTTGACGGTAGACATTTACTAATTCAATTGTCCACTGAGGAGGATTATGCATGTTTGTTTGCCAAAAAAGCAGTAGTTATTGCTGGCTCTGAAATAAGACTGCTTAAGTGGACTCCAGATTTCAATCCAAGGAAGGAACCACCTGTGGTGCCAATCTGGTTTAAGTTTCCTGATTTACCAATCAGGTAATTTAACTAAAAAGCTCTCTTCAATATTGCTAAAGCCTTGGGAACCCCTTTAAGGGCTGATAACCCCACCGTTAATAGAGCTGGACTCGCACTGCTGTGGTCTTGGTGGAAAGAGATGTGACCTTACCCGTAGTTTCAAGGATTCGGGTGGGCTCGATGAGGAGGCCGCCCTGGCAAGAGGTTGTGATGGAGCGAAGCCTTACTACTATTGCCATCGCAGGATGTTTGGGCATACCCTGGACAAGTGTTATAGATTGAACCCACGGCCCAGGAGGATCGGAATCTCTAAACCCGCCTTGTCGCTAGTACCCCTGGTCTTCTTGGTCCAAGCACCAAACTCCTTGCTTCATAGCCCACCTCTCCTTGCCCCCACACTGGACCCCCCCTCCAGATGCTTCAGGGCTGCATTCTCCTCCCCCCTCCACTGACCAAACTACTCATAACTCCCCACTTCCTTCCATTCTTGGCCCTGACTTTGTTAACCCAACCTCCCACAAGGCATCCTCCCCTCCCCCCCTTGTGGCCCCTACCCCGCATCGCTTCTCCGGGCCATCCCATATTCCCCGACTTACCCATTCTTCTCCCATCAAGGCCCCGCCCAACATCACCCTATCGTGAATTCTCCTGAACCTTCATCACCTCCAATTTTCCCTTCACCTCAGCCCTCCTCCCCTTTAGGTAGAATGAGAAAAGAATGTGACCCTATATCCATTATTACCCCTCCTTCCTCCCTGCCCGCTGGTACCAAGAAGCATCTAATGGAGGGAGAGTGGCATGTCATTTCCCCTAAAAAGAAGAAGAAAAACCATAAAGCTATCTTATTGATAAACTCCATTCCTTCTCCTGTAGAAATGGATAACCTCCTAGCTGTTGCTCCAGTCACCAGAGGTAGAACTAGATCAAGATCTCAATAATCACTACATCCCCCCATCAACAAATCTAATGATTAATATTATTTGCCGGAATATCGTAGGGCCGCTCACCCCTATCCCTCAATAAGTCGACCAACCTCAACAGAAGCACAAATTTTGGTGTATAGTTATACTAGAACCAAAGGTTCACAAACATCCTGATAAAATTCTTAAAAATTTCTATGGCTTCTCCCATTTTTCAAATCTCAGCAAAAAAATTTGGTTATTATGCAGACCTGAAGTTACTTGATCTGTTCTTGTGGATGACAGGCAATTCATTCACACTTCCTTTAAGATCAATGGCCATATTGGTGAGGCTTCTTTTATTTATGCAGGATGTTCCAAATCAGATAGATAGGAGCTTTGGACCAAGCTCCATTCTATTGGATCTAATCTGCATCTCCCCTGGCTGGTGGGGGGAGATTTTAACTGCATTCAGAATTCTTCTGAAAAACTGGGTGGGAGACCTCCTAACACTGCTACAATGAGTACATTTAGTAGTAATATCTCACAAGTAGCTCTCTATGATCTGGGTTACAAGGGACCCCAATATACATGGAAAAGAGGTAGAATTTGGGAAAGATTGGACAGATTCTTGGTGAATGACTGCTGGCAACAACACTTCCTCTTTACCTTTGTCACTCATCTCCAAATTGTTGGGTCTGATCATAGACCCATACTTATTACCATCACTACCCCACCCCAAACTCCCCAGTAAACTCCATTCAGGTATCTGAACATGTGGTTTACTCAGGACTCTTTTCTGAAAGTGGTGGCTGATCATTGGAATGGAATGCACCATTCTGATCCTTGGCTTAACCTATGCTTGCTCCACCAAAAAGTTGCTAAAGGAAGAAAGAAATGAAATTGGAATACACTGGGGGATATCTTCAAGGCTGTGGATGCAGCTCAACATAAAGTAAACCTGCTGGAGGAGAAGATTAAGACTGACACTTCTGTTGGAAGTGAGTCCTATCAGGCTCAGGAGGATTTACTTAAAGCTATCCAACTGCAGGAACATGTTTTAAAACAAAAAGCAGCTGTCAATATTTTTAAGGATGGGGATAGAAATACCAAATTCTTTCATGCATTTATCAAATACAGAAGGAAATGTAACACTGTGCATATCATCCAATCTGATAATGGTAACATTCTGAAGGATAATACTGCTATTGCCTTGGATGCTGTTAAGTACTTCAGCACTCTTCTGAACCCATCAACAATCGTGAGAAATGAACTAGAGAGCTCTATCTTTATGGGGAAATGCAGTTTGTTAACTCTCTCAGCTTAACTGATATACCCAATGAAACTGAAATCTGGGCTGCTCTCTCCACTATAGATAGTAACAAGACTGCAGGGCCTGATGGTTTCACTGCAGATTTCTACAAGAAGGCTTGGCACCTGGTTAAAAAGGAGGTCTGCAGCTCTATTCAATCTTTCTTCCAGGGTCAGAATATTCCTAACTACTTCAGCCACTCAAATCTTGTGTTGATTCCCAAATCTGAATCTGCTAAGCACTGGAGTCACTACAGGCCCATTTGCTTGTCATCTGTTATTAGTAAAATTTAACCTAACCAATCTGCTTTTGTTCAGGGAAGATCTATTTCAGACAATGTACTGTTGGCACAGGAGTTGCTGCTGGATTTAGATATAACCTGCAGAGGGGGGGTAATCTCATTTACAAACTAGACATCAGTAAAGCATATGACACTATTGATTGGAAGTTCCCGATGGAGGTACTCTCGCTAAAGGATTTTCTAGGCAGCTTCGCAATATCATTAGCAGATGGCTTCAGTCCACTAGCCATTCCATCCTTCTTAATGGATGCTCCTGGGGAAATTTCAAAGCAAGTAGGGGACTCAAACAAGGTGATCCTTTGTCCCCCACCCTTTTCATATTTGCCATGGATTATCTTTCCAAAATGCTTAACTCTCAAGCCTTCATACAACAACACCACAGATATCATCATAGATCAACCTTGCATATCTCACACCTTATGTATGCAGATGATGTAATAATTTTTTCCAATGCTCAAAAGAATACAGTAAAACATTTAATGAAAAGTCTCCAATTGTTTCAATCTTCTTCTGGTATGAGCCTTAACTTGCAGAAATGCCATATCATCTGCCCTTGTAAACTGTCCATGAGCCTGAAAACTCGGATAAGGGAGTACACTCGGTTTCTCTTGTCTCACGTAAAATCTAAATTATCTTGGGGTCCCCCTTCTCAAAGGAAGAGTTAAGCAAACACACTTTGAATCCATCCTGCAAAAGATCCAAGCTCAGTTGACAAGCTGGTCTCATTCCTTCCTTTTAAGTGAGGGTAGAATTACCCTCCTCAAAAGCATACTCACAACCTTCCCATCTTATATTCTGCAGATGATCTCCATGACTAAATCTACCCAAGTACAGATGGAAAGAATTTTTAATAGATTCTTATGGGTTGGGAAAAGGAAGAAGATTCATTGGTTTTCATGGCAGAAGGTGGCCAAACCCACTTGGGCTGGTGGCCTTGGCTTCAAAAGCTTGAACCATCTTTCCTTAGTGAATCAATGCAAGTTGTGGATTAAATTCAAAGCACAGAACTCATTGTGGGCTAAATTCATGAAAGGTAAATACTGCAAAGCTTTACATCCCTCTCTTGTTACCAGGAAACTTGGGGATTCCTGAATCTGGACTGCCATGTTAAAGTCAGGGATAAAGCTGAATCTCTGGTCACCTGGGAGCTGGGGCATGGTAATCTGTCCTTTTGGTTGGATAGATGGTGTCCTGAGGAGTGGCTATCTCCTGTTCCTAATGTTCTGAAGGATCCTAACCCGAGTGTGGCCGATTGCCGGGATAATGGTTCCTGGTCTCTGACAAAACTTTATTCACTGATCCAAACTCCTTCAGTTCAGCATATTACTTCAATTCCTATAATCAACCACAAGCCAGACATAATCATATGGGCTGCATACAAAAATCAAAGTTTGTTTAAAGCTATTTATGCTAAAGTTGTTAACTGGCGGGTTTTCCCTGGAGGTTCTCTTATCTGGAATAAATACATCACCCCATCAATGTCGTTCTTCACCTGGAAAATGCTCCACCATATTGTACCAACTGACGACCTCGCTTAAACTTAAAGGATCGAGGGGACCCTCCATCCGCGATTGTGTAGAATGAATGAGGAGTCCGCTAGGCATCTCTTCTTCCACTGCAGCTTTTCTCAGCAAGTTTGGACACTCTGCATAAAGCATTTCATGGTAAATCTGCTAACCCTGTCATGGCTTGATTTTTGGGATAGTTGGTATGACTGGCAGAGGGCCAAGATGGCACAAATTCCACTAATTATTGCTTGGTTGATTTGGAAATGTAGAAACCACTCAGCCTTTGATGACCACAAACCTTGTGCAATCAAAGTGGCCAATAATTGCATCAGTTTTATCAGAAAGCTGAGTAAATGGAAAGGTTTCCCTCGGATTTGCCCATTAAACACAGCAGAAAAAAAGACCCCCCACTACTATAACTTTAGTAACCTGGTAACCCCCCCATACACCTTTTATCAAAGCTAACACTGATGGAAGCTTCACTTCCTTGGGGGCTGGGGTGGGTGGGGTTTTTAGAAATCCCATGGAAGGTGTATTCTTTTCTTCCAAATCCCTGTGGCTGCTAAGGATGCTCTTGAGGCTGAATTCATCGTCGTGTACTCGGGCTTTTAAACTCGCATCATACTTTCATTGGAAATTTCTTATAGTGGAAGTAGACTCATCCACTATCATCACTTCTATGAACACTGGTGAAACCCTCCCTTGGCATCTTCAATTGTGGCTCAATAAAATCAGCAAGCTTAAAGAATTTTGTATGCACCAACTTCAGTTCATATTCTGGGAAGGCAACTGCACCAACAAACCGGCCGGCAAGATATGCCTTAGCTACCGGAACCAAGGCAATCTCTCGCCTCCTTCCCCACTCCCCTAATTTATCCGTTGAATGGAGATCGCTTAGCAATTCCCAATATCAGAGCCAACCACCATACCTGTTGATTTACTGGTCTTTATGGCACCATGGCTATTTCTCTTTATCTCCTAGGTTTTCTTGTCCTGTAGGGGTACCTCTTGGTTGTAACTTCTTTATTGGAATGTTTTGTTAGCAAGAGTTTATTGGCTTGTTGCCATGAGGGTTTCTTATTTTTTGGCTTTTTTAGGAATGTTACAATGTATCTTGTAAGAACTATTTTTATTAACATGTAGGGAGCCTCTGCAGCTCATTTCCCAATATATATATATATATATATATATATATATATATATATATATATATATGTGTGTGTGTGTGTGTGTGTGTGTGTGTGTGTGTGTGTGTGTGTGTGTGTGTGTGTGTGTGTGTGTGTAGGATATTGAATTTCCTTCTTCTTAATGGTTAGCTGTTCATCAATCTTCTTGTTGGTGAAATTCCTGGTTTGATTCGTTTTCTTGTATTTTTCTCTTCCCGGTCTTTTCTATTTCAATTTGGTTTGAATTCTGGAATTCAAAATCTATTTTGAATTCTTTTCTTGATTTCAATTTGTGTCGTGTGCTTTCTTAGATTTCTCTATGACTGATTTACCTTCTTCTTCCAATGCTGATAAATCTTCCTTTGCTGATGTGGTGGGGACTTGTTTAAATGATAATTCTGATAAACTTGTTTTTCCTCAAATCTATCATGATTCTGCTGCTGGTAAAGGTAATTGTCCTTTTATCAAACCTGTGATCAAGAAAGGTGGTAAACCAGCCTTAATTTTCTCTTATTCCTATTTTCGCTTGCTGAGGTTCACAAATTTACTCTTGTGGGTAAATTCCAATTTGGACATCCCAAAATGGAAATTATTAGGAAAGGATTTGAAGATCTTAAGCTGGTTGGATCTTGGAAGGTGGGACTCTTTGATGGTAGACACATAATAATTAAGCTTTCTAAGGAGGAGTATTATGCCAACCTTTTCTCTAAGAAGTTCTTGTTGATGAGTGGAAGATATATGAAGATTTTAAAATGGTCCACAAATTTTGATTCTACTCAGAAAGCCCCTATTATTCCTGTCTGGTTTAAGCTGCCTAACTTGAAATTACAATTTTTAAACCATCAGGTCATATATGCTATAGGGACTGCTCTTGGTAGACCTTTAAAGTTAGATATGTCCACCTTTAACCTGTCTAGCCTATCCATGGCTAGAATTCCCATTGAAAGAGATATCACACTTCCTGATGTTGAGGAAATCTGGCTTGGATCTCCACATAATGGCTATTGGCAGCCCATTATAATGGAGCAAAGGCCTTTTTATTGTAATCATTGCAAAATGTTTGGCCATAATATGGAAGGTTGTTATAGAATTCATCCTAATCTCAAACCTACTATGGGTAATTCTATTAGAGCTGCTGCTCATGAGAAACCTTGTTTGGGTAATCTAAAAAATAATGTTTTATCTGCTCCACAACCTTCTTTGGATATCCCAAATGTTACTTCACATATAAATTCTGTTGAGCCTCAGGTAAATCCTCTTGATTTAGTTACTACTGAAGTACAAAGGCTACACTCTTCTCCTGTTATTCAAAATATAGAAGTTCCTGTTATTATGGAGGAGGTTATCAATACTGAAAAGCCTGCTAATACAGAAGTTTTAAATCATGAAGTCACTAAATTTTTTGATAAGTGAATGTCTGTAAATGAAGGTGAAGGTACTCAGATTGCTGAAGATGTTAGTATTCCTGTTGATAGAACTACGAATGATTTACAACCATCTTCTTATCAATCTAGAGAAGTGTTGCCTCCTGTTACCAATTATCCAATTTTCCAGTCTAATCCACCAGATAGATTGGATATTCATTCAGAAAATTTGAATACTGTTAACAAAGAGCTAAAGGAGGACTGGGTGGTTCAGAAATCTAAAAAGAATAAATCCTTGGAGTTGAAAAATCTATCTGAAGCCAATATACTTCCATCCAGTTATTACATTTCTTCTTTCTCTAGGATTACTAGAGGTAGAAGAACCTATGGGAATGATTGAACTTTTATGTTGGAATATTAGGGGAGTGGCCAATCCTGGCTCCCTTAATAGAGTTCTAAGCCTTAACATGATACATAAGTTCTGGGTTATTGTTCTTCTTGAACCTTTAGTAAGGAAAGATTTTGACAGATTCAATAAGAAGCTCCCTGGTTTAAACTTCTTTGTAAATTCTTCAAATAAAATTTGGCTGTTCTGTAGGAAGGAGTTGCAAATCAATATCATTCTGGATGATTCTCAGTTTTTACATTTTCATTTTGAGTTAGAGCATTTTAATGGCTTTGCTACTTTTGTTTATGCTTCTTCATCTATGGCTCGTCGAAAAGACTTATGGTCTAATCTAATATGTATTAGTCATTCTATGACTGAAGGTTGGATTGTGGGGGGAGATTTTAATTGCATTAATCATCCTAGTGAGAAGAAGGGAGGAACGAATCCTAATTTATATGAAATGTTGGCTTTTTCTAATCACATTAAGGCTGCTAATCTTTTTGATCTTGGGTTTGAAGGTTCCCCTTACACATGGAAAAGAGGTTCTTTATATGAAAGGTTGGATAGAATCTTCACCAACCAATCTTGGCTTGATAAGTTCAATCTTTCTAAAGTTCATCATTTGGCTAGATTGGGTTCAGCATCATACTCCTCTTCTTATCAAGTTTTCTCGCATTTCTGCCGTTAGTCAAAGCAAGCTTCGCATTCTTAAATGTTTAGACTTCTCATCCTCTTTGTAATCAGGTGGTTGAAAACAACTGGATTATTAATCCTAATCAGTGCTTTGGAAATCCTATGCTGAAGCTTTGGTAGCTGCAAAAAAAATTATCTAAAGCCTTGAATAACTGGAATTGGAATGTTTTTGGGAACTTGAAAACTAACATTATAAATGATGAAAAAGAACTTGCTGCTATTGAAAAGGAGGTGGATAAGGGGAAGGTTTCGAACGTATTCTTATGGAAGCCAATGAGAAGTTGCATATCGCCATTTTACAAGAGGAAATGTTTCTACAAAGAAAAGCTTCTGCTAATCATTTTCTGCATGGTTACAGGAATTAAAAATTTTTTCATGCTGTGATTAATTATAGAAGAGCACTGAATACCATCCTGAAAATCAAATCTACTAATAAAGTTTGGTTATCTAATTCTAAAGAGATTGCTAATGATGCTGTGGATTATTTTCAAAAGCTTTTCTCCTTCTAGTCAACTAATTCTTTGTCTTCACTGACAATCTTATGCACAATGATTTAAACCTTATAAATGAACATCAGCTAATTAGTTCACCTGTTGAGAAGGAAATTTTTATTGCAGTAAGTTCCTTGGATGGAAATAAAACAGCAGGTCCTGATGGTTATACTTTTGAGTTCTATTAAAAATTTTGTCACATAGTTAAGAATGATGTGATTGATGTTGTTCAAAGATTCTTCCTTAGCATGGATCTCTCTAAATACTTTGCTTCTTCATCTATCTTTCTTATTCCTAAAGATATAAGTAAGAATAGTTGGCAGGATTTCAGGCCAGTTAGTATTACTTCTACCTTCTCCAAAATTATTAGTAAAGTCATTGTGGAGAGAATTAAAGCTCTAATGAATGATTTGATTTTTGAAAATCAATTAGCATTTATTAAAAGTAGGAATATTTGTGAGAATTTTTTATTGGCTCAAGAATTACTAACTGATCTTGATAAGCCTTGTAGGGGTAATAATTTTATTTTCAAATTGGATCTATCCAAGGAATTTGATACTATCAGTTGGTCATTTATCTTAAAGGTGATTTCTTCCAGAAGTTTCAGTATGGAGTTCTGTAATCTAATCTCCAGATGGTTGCACAATAATTATTACAGTGTGACGATTAATGGTGGCTGCCATGGATTCTTTAGAGCTGGTAGAGGTATTAAACAAGGAGATCCATTGCCTCCTTATATTTTTATTTTGGCATTTGATTACCTCTCCAAACATATTAATCAAGCTCAGTAGAATTATCCCTATACTCAGTTCCAGCATAGATCAAATCAGTTGGTAAGCCATCTGGCTTATGCAGATGATGTAATCATTTTCTGTAATGGAAGTAAGAATTTCATTAAATGCATGATGAAGGTTTTGCATAATTTTGAGTAAGTCTCTGGCATGTCCTTTAATAAAGCCAAATGTCAGTTCTTATCAACTTCACTTGCATCTGTTAAGTCTAGGAAATGGATTTCTGATTTCACTGGCTTCAAGGAAGCAAAAATCCCCCTTCCCTATCTGGGTTTCCCTCTTGTTAAAGGAAGAATTAAACTCTCTCATTATGATGCTGTGACAGATAAAATTACTTCTCAAATTCACTGTTGGACAAACTCTTTTTTATCTAATGGTGGTAGAGTGACCCTTCTAAAGAGTGTTTTAACCACATTTCCTCTTTACATTCTTCAAATGACTAAAATGAAAACGAGCACTCAGGAATTGATATCTGTTACTTTTAACAAATTTCAATGGGAAGGGCAACACAAAAAAATGCATTGGACTAATTGGGATAAACTTTGTAAACCTATTGCTCGTGGTGGGCTTGGGTTTTAAAAGTTTTCAGCATTTAAGTTTTTCTTTTTATTGCAAGCAATGGATTAAATTTACAGAGAAAAATTCAATATGGTCCAAATTTATGCATGGCAAATATTTTCATAACATTCACCCCTCTCAAGTTCAAATGAAGAATGGTGATTCTAAAAACTGGAAGGATTTGTTAAAAGTTAGACATTATGCTGAGAATCTCTTTGTTTGGAAACTTGGGAATGGTCAAATTAATTTTTGGTTTGATAATTGGGTTTATCAGGACTCCTTAAAGGAACACATTAATAGTTCTTTTTCTATACATAAAATGGTTGATTGTTGGAATCAATTTAGTTGGGATGTCTCCAAATTTCAAAAATTTATTGATATAGAGACTCAAAAGAAGATCTTATCCATACCTATTCAACCATCCAAGCAAGACAGATTGATTACTAAGAATCCTCATAATCAAAGTTTTTCTAAATTCTTTTTACTTTCTAATCATAACTGGCCTATTAATGACTGAGGGGAGCTCTTATGGAACAAATTTATCACACCTTCAATGTCTTTTTTCTATTGGAGGTTATTCAGGAAGCTATTACCAATTGATAGCATCTTAAAGCTAAAAGGAATTCGTGGCCCTTCTATGTGTCATTTCTGCCACTCCAATGAGGAAACCCTTTCCCATCTTTTTCTGAATTATGCAGCTGTTCAGGAAATCTAGAAGAAGGTATTTGATTTCAATGGGTCTCTTTCTAAATTCCAACATTGGACTGATCTTGAATCCTGTTGGTAGGATTGGAAATTACCATCAGAATTTTTTATTCCATTGGTCATTTTCTGGTTTGTGTGGATGTGTAGAAATGATGTTATTTTTAACAATAAAATCTTCTCATCCCAAATGGTTAGCAGAAATTGTATATCTCATCTTATTAAGATCAGGAAGCTTTATCAATCTCCAAATTCAGCTACTACTCTCAGATTCCAGCTTGTTATGTGGAGAGCTCCTAAATTTCCATGGATTAAAATAAATTCTGATGGTAGCTTCTCTTCTTCTTCTGCTGGAATTGGTGTACTTTGTAGGAATCACTTTGGCAAATGCTTATGGTCTATTTCTGCTCATTTATTAGCAGAAAATGCTCTTGAAGTGGAAGCTATGGCAGCTTACTGGGGACTAAAAGCTGCTATTTTGAATAATCAGAATTTCATACATATGGAAATGAATTCTCTCTCCTTAGTACAAATTTTGCTTCATAAAGCTAAGGTTCCTTGGTTCCTACAGATTTGGATTAACAAGATTAGTATTTTAGCTTCTTCTCATACTGTTATTTGGACTCACGCCAATAGAGAAGGGAATCAACCTGCAAATTGGCTTGCTAAAAGGGCTACTTCATCCATGGAAATCAATTACACTTCTTATTCTTCATCCAATGTTTCCTATTCTTATTTTAAGGATTTTAATGTTCTTTTGAATGGGGATTTACATTCTATTCCTTATATCAGATGTAATAGAACTATCAAGAAGTAATAAAATTTGATCATTGATAATATATATATATATATATATATATATATATATACCACAAAAAGGCAATTTTATCGAGTAATGGTGGTTTTATTACATCCGACATGAGGAATGGCTAATAAATCCCCATGCAAAAGAGCTCTAAAAATAGAAAAAGAAGAAGATAGAAACTCCGAAGAAGAGCCGGAGTTACAAATTATTTTCTTACTAGAAGAAGCTCTCTTGCCAACCAATTTGCAGTGTCGATTCCCTCTCTATGAACATGACTCCAAATAACGGCTAACTTAGAGGATAACTTGAAGATCATATTAATCCAAATAAGAATATTCTAAGGAACAACAACTTTATTCAATAACATCTGATCTAAAAGTAATGAATCCATCTCCATATGAATGAAATTTTGATTATTAAGGAAGGCAGCTTTAAGACCTCAAAGAAGCAGCAATTATTTCAGTTTTAAGACTATTCTCGGCCATAACTGGAGCAGATAGAAACCAAATGCAATTACCATGATAATTCCTGCAAATTGCCCCAATTCCAGCACCCAATGAAGAAAGACTTCCATTAGTATTTATTTTAATCCAAGGAGCCTTTGGCAATCTCCAAATAACAAGTTTGACTTTGTTAATAACTGAAATCTGCTGGAAATTATGTATTTGTCTAGCCTTATGAATATAAGTTAGACAATTTCTGGTAATATGCTGAATAGAACATTCCTTGTTGTTGAAAATAACATCATTCCTCTCCATCCACATAAACCAAAAGACAATAAAAGGGATATAATAATCAGGAGAACCTTTCCAATCTTGCCAACATAAATCAATGCTAAGCCATGAATAACATTTAGAAGATAGCCCAAGAATATCCAAAACAGATTTCCATACATCTTGAACAACAAATCACCTTATAAATATGCGAGAAATGGATTCTTCATTAGAATGGCAGAAATGACAAGTTGAGGTCCCCGAATTCCCTTTAATTTTAAAATATCATATGTTGGAAGAAACTTCCTAAAAAGTATCCAACAGAAAAAAGACATGGAAGGTGTTAAAATTTTATTCCAAAGCTTCTTTCCCCAGTCATTAGTAGAACAGGTATCTCTAAATAGAAATTTAGAGAAGCTTTGATTTGGTGGATTCTTTATTACTAATCTATCTCTTTTGGCTGGGTGGATAGGAATGTTCAGAATCTTCTTTTGAGTTGCACAATCAACACAGCTACTAAGCTTATTGATATCCCATTCTGAATTGGTCCAACAGTCAGCTACTTTCTGAATGGAATGGTGAGCATTATGGTCAATCAAAGAAACATTAAAAAACCACTTATCCCTCCAAAAATGAATTTGCCCATCCCCAAGATCCCATACAAAAAGTTGTTCAGCCTTCATCTCTAATTTTCAGCAATTGCTTCCAGTTTATCGAATCCCTAGCCTTCACCCGAACTCGAGTGGGATGAATATTATGACAAGATTTCCCATGCAAAAACTTAGACCATAAGGAATTCTTTGCTCTAAAGTTAATCCACTGTTTGCAGTAAAAGGAAAAACTAATTTGTTGAAAACTTTTAAAACTCAAGCCACCACTAGCAATAGGTTTACAAACTTTATCCCAATTGGTCCAATGCATTTGTCTATGATGACCTTCCCAAAGAAATTTATCGAAGATAATTGAAAGTAATTTTTGTGTGCTTTTCTTCATCTTGATCATTTGGAGGATATAGAGAGGATAAGATGTTAAAATACTCTTAAGAAGAGTGATTCGACTCACCATTCGACAAAAATGAATTTGTCCAACATTGAATTTGAGCAGTAAATTTTAGTTACCACATCATCGTAGTGAGAATGTCTAAGTCTACCTTTGATTAAAGGAAATCCCAAATACTTGAAGGGATATTTGGCTTCCTTAAAACCAGTGAAATCAGCAATCCACATCTTAGAGTTAGCATTGAAGTTAGAAATGGGTACAAAATGACATTTGGACTTGTTAAAAGTCATACCAGAAACATCTTCAAATTCAGCCAAAGCCTTCATTAAACATCTTATGGAATTCTTACTACCATTCCAGAAAACTATGACATCATCAGCAAAAGCAAGATGGTTAATGAGTTGAGTAGATCTGTGCTGAAACCGGGTAAAAGGATGAGTGATCTCGAACATTATTGATGAGCTTGGAGAGGTAGTCAAATGCCAATATAAAGATATAAGGAGAAAGGGGGTCTCCTTGTTTAATGCCTCTACCTGCTTGAAAAAACCCTTTGCTCTCTCCATTAATGAGAACACTATAATAATTATTACTTAACAACCTTGAAATAAGTCCACAACAATCAGAACTGAACCCTTTAGCAGAAAGTACTTTAAGAATAAAGGACCAACTTAAAGTATCAAAAGCTTTAGAAAGATCTAGTTTAAGAATCAGATTAGAACCTCTACAAGGCTTATCAATATCAGTGAGCAATTCTTGAGCCAATAAAATATTTTCACTAATACTTCTTCCTTTGATAAAGGCAGATTGATTTTCTGAGATCAGTGTATCTATAAAAGGCTGAATTCTGGCCACAAGAATCTTGCTGATATATATATATATAATGGCATACATAAAAAATTTTGGTAGTTATTATTTGCTCTAGCATCCTTAGCGATTTCCATGGTGTTTCTCTTGGCTTCTCCGTTCTCCTTCTTGTTTGGTGAGATCCTTCCTCTTCTTAGTTCTACCAGATCTTCCTTTTCGGGCTCTAATTTTTGTGTTTTTTATGGAATAAAGCTATGCTGCTACTGTTGTGGGGGACTTTGGCCCCAACCCAACTAATAGATCATGTTTCTTTCCTAACTCTTTCCATGAGGCTATTAAAAATGGTGGGGAATACACGTTTCCTAAATTGCTTGGGTGGAAGAACAGGAAGCTGGCGCTGTTTCTCACTGACAATGAGACGAACATCCTAGCCTCTGCTTATCATTTTTTTTTGTGGGAAATTTTATATATGGACACCCTAAGCTCGAGCTCATTTGTCAACTTTTTAATACTTTTAAGCTTACTGGTGGGTGTAAAATTGGTTTAATGGATGGAAAACATTTTAATTCAACTCTCTAATGAGGAAGACTACATTCAAGTTTTTGCTAATAAGATTATTAAAATTGATGGTCGTTTTATAACACTTTTAAAATGGATAGTAGATTTTGATCCTAAAGCTGAGCCCCCAGTCATTCCGGTTTAGATAAAACTTCCTGGCTTAAAGCCACACCTATATAATTATGAAATTCTCTACTCTTTGGCTAAAGGGTTTGGGAGACCTCTAAGGGTGGATACACCAACCAATGATATTGCAAAATATTGGAAAGCATGTTTCCTTGTTGAACCAGACATCAATCAACCTATCTTAAATGAGGTTTGGATTGGATTAATGCATCATTACTATTGGTAGAAGATTGTTATGGGGCCACACCCCCCATATTACTCTCATTGTTGCATGTTTTGACATAATTCTACTTCCTTCTATCATTTCAACCCTCAGTTGAAAGCTACAACTGTTAAGAATCCTGGTCTACCAACTAGATCTGAAGATATCCCTTTTATTAAAACAATTCCTACACTCCCAAAGCAACCTTAATAGACCTACTAACCCAGTTTCTAATGTTTCATCTAAACCTTATCCCTCTCCACCTGAGCTTATTTCTATTTCCACTTCTCTCGAGGCTACTACTCCTGAGGATACTCATCCAACTGAAGCTGAAGCTATCCCCTCCACTAATTAAAACAGTACAAATTTTCACTCTGACATACCTAAAATTTATAGTGTTTTTAAATACATTTTTATACCTATTTTTGATGATATTACACTTTAATGGAAGGTACTTTTGTGTTTTTTCTTGTTGGTATGATTAAAATATGTGAATATAATGAAAGGAGTAATAAAGGATGAAATTTGGAGCAAAAATTGAAAGGTGTGAATGATTGGCCTCTGGCACCTATGCGCCGGATGGCTGGCGCATAGGAGCCACAGTTAGAGTGACGAATTTTATTTAATTTTAGCGCAAATTTGAAGGATTTCTGAAGCATTCTTTGGTTTAAACTTCACTAACTTCCCATCAGTGCCAAAGCTCATTTAAAATTTGAACGGATGGATGCATTCTTAATGGATACATTGAATCTAGACATATTTTGAAGAGACACCAAGGCACCTTTTGGAAAATTTTAAAAAAATACTTGAAGATCAGAAAAATGGTTATTGTTGGAGGGTTTGAATAGTGTTAAGAGTCAATTTTATTTTAGAGAGTTATTGAGAGCACACCTTTCCACTTCACCACTATTATTATCAATTGTATCTAGTTTTTATTAAGAGTAGAATAGAGATTTGGAGTCAACTAGGCACCAACCTCTATTGTGTCTTGTAAAGGGAAAGCAAAGTTTCAAAGGAACTTCAAGAGTCTTGTGGAGAGGATTTTTCAGATAAGTGTTTAGCTTTGTTTTACATTTGGTTTTAATGTAAGACTTGTTGTGTTTTCACTATGATTTCTACTTTCAAATCAAGTTGTGATTGTGTTTTTTTCATGGAATTTGAGTAGTTTTCTTTTTCTTTTTCCTTTTAAATGATGAAGTGATTAAATTATGGAAGGAAGTTGTGTTAAGTATAGATTTCAATGTTGGAAGAAGTTGTGATGATTCACTACCTTGCACTTCATTTTCTTCTTGATTTGGCCAATTAAGATGTTAAATTTGTTGGGAGATTATGTAAGATCCATTGCTGTATTGTCTCAATCAACAAGTGGAAATAGTCCATATAGTTGGGTGCAAATAAATAGAAAGATATTCTTATAAGGAGGAGTAAAATTAGAGGACTTTAGAGTGATAGGCTAAAGCCCCCTAATTTGGTTTGATGTGAACAATTTTGTTAGGAGATGTTAGCCCCAAGGTGGAGGGAATCGAGGCAACTCTAGAGTGAGAGCTAGTATCTTCCCTGCCTAACTCATCTACAAGATTTCAAAGCATCAAATTAACCAATGTTCTTTATAGAACCAAGTAAGGTTAAAGAATATAATTGCTTTTGTTTGGCACAAGACATTTTAGATACTTCCACAATGAAATGCCATAATAATTACTAATTCATTAAAAGAGGAAAAAGATATTTTGTTCTCATTTGCTTTCATACTATTTTATAGTTGTGTTAACTTAGTTGTTTTCTTTACGTTTTATTCAGAAAGTACCAAAAAAATTTGAAAAACTTTATATCTTAAAACATACTTTAAAAAGTTATTTTTCTTATTTCATTAAAATTTTAGACATTTCCCTATGGGTTTGATATCTCGGGGCTTAATAAAAAAGTCCTATATTACTTGATAAACGATACGTATACTTGCATAGTACCCCATATTATAAGTAATTAAAGTATAATTTTAGATTTAAAACGTAAGGGTAAATATTTTGGGGATCACGTTTTTGGCATAGTTGCCATGGAAATTAATTAAAATTTTATTTAAGGAAAATTCAAGAAAAATGAAGTTTTTACTTTCATTATTTTTGTTAGTGTTTTTAATTTTATTTTGTTAATTTTGTATGCGTAGTTCAGGTTCTGAAGGACTTGTGCTTGATGATTCTGAATTAGGGAGAACTATCAAAAAATTAAAAAAATTAAAAATTCATAAAAAGATAAAAATACACAAGAAATGACAAATCAAGATTATCAAAATGTTGAAATCCATCAAGAATTTAGACCTTTAAGAGATTATGTTATCCCTACAGTTGTTGAACTTCACGGTAGTACTCAACTCCCTGCTTTAGCTACTAATTCATTTGAACTTAAACCTGCTATTATCCAGATGGTATCTAATAATTAGTTTGGTGGAGCACCAACTGAAGATCCTAATTTACATCTTGCCAATTTTCTAGAATTGTGCGCTACTTTTAAATGCGATGATGTTTCAGATAATGATATTAGACTTAGACTTTTTCCTTTTTCACTGAGGGATAAAGCTAAATTTTGGTTAAATTTGTTAGCACCTGGATCTATCAGAACTTGGGGTGATTTTGCACAAAAATTCCTTGCTAAATATTTTCCAACATCGAAGACTGTGAAGCTTAGAAATGATATCACATCTTTTTGTTAGTTTGAAGGGGAATCAATATATGAAGCATGATAAAATTTTAAAGATCTATTAAGAAAGTGCCCACTTCATTCGATACCAGATTGATTAATAATTCAGACCTTTTATAATGGATTAGTTGGATCTCTTAGATCTATTATCGATGCCACTGTTGGTGGTTCATTGATGTCTAAATAATTTTCTAATGCTTATGCTTTAATTAAAGAAATGACTACTAATAATTTTCAATGGCCCTCTGAATGGTTTAATCCTAAAAAGGTAGCCAAAATTCATGAAAATGATGCTTTCGTGATGCTAGTAAATCAAGTTGCTGCAATTTCAAGGAAGATAGAACAATTTGGGATTAATTTTTCTCAGCCAACTTCCATGATTGAAGAAAATTCATTAGGCCAAATGGTTGATTCTAAAACTTCACCAAAAACTTTGAATGTTATAAGTAAGCCTAAAAACCCATATTCCAATTATTATAAGCCATGTTGCAAAAACCATCCAAACTTTAACTGGAATACCAATAATCAGGGTGGTTGTAATTAATAATGGGGGAACAACCAAGTAAACCCATTGGGAAACTGGAACAACCAAGGGAATAATAATTATAAACCAACCTATCGTCCAGGTTTTAACAATACTTCACAATTTAAGGATAAGAAGTTGTCTATTGAAGAAGTGGTGTTACAATTGGGAAATCAATTACAAAATCAAGGAGCTACAACCACAAATATTGAGAATCAATTGAGACAGATTGCCAATTCATTAAGTAATAGATATCAAGGAATACTTCCTAGTAATACTAAAGTAAATCCAAGAGACAAGACTAAAGAGCAAGCACAAGCTATTCAGTTGACAAATTGAAGAGAATTAAAATGTAGAGTTCAAAAAGAGACTGGAGTAGAGAAAGAAGAAATTGAAAAACCAAAATAGGACGCTCTGAAAGGTTCGTAAAGACATACTTTTCCACTTAAGGTTGATTTAGAAAAGCCAGCACCTCCATTTCCTCAGAGACTTTGACAACAAAAATTGGATAAGCAATTTTCAAAATTTTTGGAGATATTTAAGAAGCATACACTCAACATTCCATTTGCTGAAGGCTTAGAATAAATGCCAAGCTATGTGAAATTTATGAATCATATTCTCAACAGAAAGAGGAAGTTTGAAGATAATGAGACTGTTTCTCTTATTGCAGAGTGCAATGCAATAATTCAAAAAAAGCTTCCTGAAAAACTTAAAGATCCTGAAAGTTTCACAATTCCATGTGCAATCAAAGATAGATTTTTTGGAAAAGTTTTATGTGATTTGGGTGTAAGCATTAAGCTTATGCCGTTATCAATCTTTAAAAGGCCAGTATTAGGAGAAATAACCGCTACCACTATAACTTTGCAATTAGCTGATCTTTTGATCACATATTCTAAACGAGTTATAGAGGATGTTTTGGTGAAAGTGGATCAATTTATTATTCTTGTTGATTTCATTGTGTTGTATATGGAGGAATATAAAGAGATACCCAGAATATTAGGGAGACCTTTCCTAACCATAGGCAGAGTGATGATAGATGTGCAAAAAGGGGAATGAGCAATGCGAGTTAATGATCAAACCGTTACAATAATATTTCAAAGTCAATGAAATATCCTACAAGAGGTAAAGATGATGAATGTTATAGGATGGATGTTATGAAATATTTAAGTGAATGCCATTTCAAGTCAACTAATGAAGAAAAATTTGATAGTAAAGAATTGGAACACAAGCAGGAAGAGGAATTACAAGATTTTGAAGATTTTCATGAGGAAGATTTAAATTATGTTCATGCAAATTTTAAAATTTTGGACATGACTAAAAAAGATAAATCTTTTGGTCCATCAATTGAAAAACCTCCTAAACTTGATTTAAATTTTCTTCCTAATCATTTAAAGTATGCCTGTTTAGGTGATTCCACAATTTTACCAGTTATAATTTCCCCTTAATTAACTGAAAGAGAAGAAGAGAAATTGCTTGAAATTTTAAAGAAGTGTAAGAAAGCCTTTGGATGGAAAATAACTGATATTAAAGGAATCAATCATTTAAGTTGTATGCATAGAATCCTTATGGAAGATAACTACAAACCTTGAGCTGATCATCAAAGGAGATTAAATCTTATAATGAAAGAAGTTGTTAAGAAAGAAGTTTTAAAGTGGTTGGATGCTGGAATTATCTACCCTATTTCAGATAGTGCATGGGTTAGTCCTATTCTCTACGTACCTAAGAAAGGAGGAGTTAATGTGTCTGTGATTGAAAATAATGAAATAATACCATTAAGTCAAGTTACAGAATGGTGAATATCCATCGATTATAAAAAATTAAACCTTCCCACCAGGAAAGATCATTTTTCACTTCGTTTTCTAGATCAGATGTTGGATAGACTAGATGGGCATAAATACATTTGTTTTTTGAGTGGATATACTAGTTACCACCAAATTCAAATTGCTCTTAAAGATCAAGAGAAAAGAACATTTACTAGTCCTTATAGTACATTTGCTTCTAGAAAAATGCCCTTTGGTTTATGTAATGCCTCTGCTACATTTTAGAGATGTATGATGGCAATTGTCTGTGATTTAATAGAAAAATGAATTGAAGTTTTTATGGATGAATTTTCAGTGTTTGAAATTTCATTTGAATTATGTTTAGAACATCTATCTAAAGTTCTAAAACGCTGTGAAGAAACTAATTTGGTTCTTAACTGGGAGAAATGTCAATTTATAGTAGCAGGAGGAATTATTTTGGGACATCGTATATCATAAAATGGTATATGGAATTATATCCTGCAAAATTCAAGTAATCTCTAATTTACCTTGCCCAACTAATGTAAGGAGAATTAGAAGTTTTCTGGGACTTGCTGGATTTTACAGGCATTATTGTTGACCTCATTTTTGATGAGCTCATCTCTTCTTCTTTTTAGTACTTAGGATCTAGCCTTAGGCTTTTCCTTTGACTATCTTAGAGGATTAGAATTGGGACCCACCTTTTAGAAATTCAAACCACTTCTTAACTCCCCGCAAACTCCACAAACTCGATTGTAAATCCCTAATCACCTAGAGGGTTGAAATCAAATGTGGAAGTTTAAAGGATGAGTTCCTATAGACTCTTTTCGCCATAGATCGCCTCGGTGGCCTCGGTCCGGTGAAGGGCCGACTTACACACACACTACACCTATACACTACACTTTCATAGACCTCCTAAAACCACACCCATACCCAACTCGACCTCCCGACTCATGTAGGTGATTCACATGGATGGTCCTTAACCCCTAAGCCCTCGACAAGAGGGTTGAGAACAACATACTGAATGCCTCAAATGAGTCCCTTCATGGCTCATGTGGGCTTGATATGGCTTCATGGCTCAACCAAAATGATTTTATTCCACGTACATTCACCTAATCTTCAATTTCCCAAATTTTCAATTTTTGACCCCCAGGACCCTACACCCGCCTAGCCTACCCAAAACCCTTGAAATCCTCAAAAATTTCCAAATCACCCAAAATTCCCCAAAATCAATCCCAAAAATTCCCACATTACTCAAATTGACCATCCATATCCAAAAATACAAAAAATTTCAAAAATACCTCCCAATACCCTCCAAATACCCAAAATACCCCTCTTGACCCAAAAATCAAAAAATTCAGAAAATTCCCAGAAAATTCCAGAAAATCTCAACTATTCCCAAATTCATTTTGTTCAACTACACCATGGGCCAATTTTGTCAATTTACCCCACTTTGGTCAAAATTCCCAATTTGACCCATTTTAACCCAAAATGAACCCAATGTCAAACCAAACCTACCCAATTGACCCAAATCCTGGTCCAATTCAATTCTAAACTTCAATTTATCATTCCCAACACCAATCTAGACCAAATCCAAGTCCAATTTGATTGACATTTGGATCCAATTTACTTTTGTCCTTAAAGCCCAATTTGGACCCATGACCCAAACCTAACCCAAACTCACCCAATTCAACTCCAATTAACCCAAAATCTTTTCTAAACATTCCTTAACATCACTAAAAACAAAACATTAACATGATTTACCCAAAATTTAGACCTAAACCCCACTCAAATCCAACCCAAAGCCAAAAAGCCCAATTTTGACCTAAACCCAAACCTAACCCAAATAAGCCCAAACCCCAAAATCAAAACCCAACCAAAGCCAAAACCTCTTTGAAACACTCCCATAAACATTTCCCAATATTTATTTTACATCAATTTCAACCCTAGCCCAACATTGGCCCAAGTTAGCCCACTCTGACCTACATTGGCCCATTTACCAAAAGAGGCCCAAATCCAACCCAATTCAAACCCAAATCACTCCAAACTCATTTCAAATCACTCATGACATATCCCTAAACCAAACCCAACAATTATTTGGCCCAAAATTATACAAAATTCCCATCCATGAATTCATTCTTAAACTTAAAAGCCCACTTACATGAAACCTTCCTAAAGCCCATCTCCACCAAAATCCAAAGGGCCAAAATCAATCCAAAACCTATATGACAATTGCTCTACACCATATTTTCAATTAAATCAATCCCTAAGTTTCAAAACTCATCATGAAGCCATTCCAAATTAAGCCCCATACAAATTCCCATCAAAATACCAAAATTTTCTTAAACCCATTTCCATGAAATTGACTTAACTTTTCCCAAGCCAAAGATGAGCCATGAAGCCATGCATGAGCCACATGGAAGCCATGAGAGCCTCTTTACATGTCACCATGCCACACTGGGTAAGAGGGGAGAGAGGTTTCCTTAATTCCTAAAAGTCTTTTACCTCACCCATGATACCCCTTAACCAAGATTTAATCCAAATATTCTCTGGATAAGGACATCACCACCTTCGACTCAGCCTAGCCTAACCGATTTTCTCAAACTTCAAGGCTAGCCATGGGGAGGTGAACCCAGCCCAAACAAATGGGTCGACCAAACCTAGCCAAGATTAGCCATATCCCCATGCCATTTCGATCCAAGTTCTTTACACATGTCCATGCTCAATCGATCGCACTAATTCCAAGCCCCGACCCCACCGGCCAAGATGGTGACCCGAGATCGGCCGGCCACCACTGTGCCGCCGTAAAACGCCATGCCCGAGAGCTCACATGTGAGCCCAACATTGGAATTCTCCCTCGCCGAGCCGCCCCATGCCCAATGGCCACCATGGCTATTCTTCCTATGCCCGCGAGCAAGCCGATCCCAACCCTCGCCATCCCTCGCGAGGCTCTCCAGCCACCTCTATTTAAACCCGACCCCTCAAGGCCATGGAGGAGAGTTGCACAAACCTCGCCGAAACTCCGCCAAAATTATTCCAGTGCCCTACTCCATACTTGAACAGCTTGATCCCTAGTGTCAATTCGCCCTAATCCCCACCAACGTAACCCAACTTCTCAACCGAAATTTCACCCAAAAACCAGGACACTTTGCCACAAAGTGAGCCAATCTTCAAATTAACCGGCCCTACACCTTCACTAGTACCAAGAGGAGAAGTTTCCCACCGAAAGCCCCATCTCCAGAGCCACCTCGGCTTTTCCAACCTCTAAGCTTTGTGATCGGCCGTGCTCACTTTCATAGCTAGGCACTCACCGCACCAGGAGACTTCATCCGGAGCTTCATCGGACGCAATCGAAGGTGACACAACCCTCAGATTGAAGCCACACTTCTCTGAGAAAAGGTATGAGCTAATTCTTTATCCCGAGCTTCTGGAGATTCTCCATTTCAAATGCTTTAATTTCAATATATGATCACCATATAGATGTATTCGCCTCTTCAAGACGAATCCATAGAGCATAAGAACACGAAAATCCGTTGAGAAATGAGTGAGTTCTTGTGGTTTTAGTGTGGACGCGCTCTCGGGCGAGGACACTCGGGACGATGAACGGATGCCGTTCATTCCATACACGCGCGGACGGACGGCCAGGATCGCGCCGGATGAGGAGACGGAAAGATACAGCGGGCCCCTGCAGCGCTGAGTTGGATGGCGGCGTCGAATCAGAAAGCGACACGCGGCACCTCGGAGATGTTAAGGTTGACGCGGCGTCGACTCGGATAAATAGAAAAATAGGGATTTTTTGATTTATTTAATTCCCTAAACTTCAAAAATCCATAACTTTGTGTAGAAAAATCAGAAAAATAAAATAAAAATACCCACTTGCTGAGTGAACAGAGGAGAATAATGTGGAAAAAAAATCATTTAATTTTATCAAGTATTTTATTTTTAATGATTTATTTACCCTCTCGCATTGTTTTAATTCTCCATGCATATAGGAAATTCACCATGGCATGAGACCATGGGCTTTCAAGCCTCCGAATTTGGGAACATTTCCCGAATTTTCCAAAGTCGAGGCCATCCCTATGAGAAGTTATTGATTTTTCAAATTCATGTTACTCGTTTTCGAGTATTTTAATTCCAATAATTAGCATGTTGTGAAATAAATTCTGGGAAAATTTGGTGATGTCTCTTATGACCAGAGGACCCTAGGAAAAATAGGTTTTGAGTTAACTTATTTAAAATAACCCTAATTGGCTTAAACACCCAAAATAGGTCCCTAATTAATTAGAGTTAATCATACATCAAATTGACTTGAAATCAATTCTCCACTGACCTTTAGGATCATAGGAACCCACCATAAAAATTTGAAGTCAATTGGACTTGGTTAGCCCTACTAAATGGGTTGATTAAGCCATTTAGTCAATTTGAACTTTAAAAATTCAAAACTTTCAAAATGCTTTTCAAAAATTCACCAAATTAGTTTTGGAGCCTCTCTGATATCATGGAAATATAAGAAAATTAAAATTTCAATTTTCTTAAAAATTTAATTTTTTGCATTATTTTAATATTTTAATAATTAAAAAATAATAAAAATCATAAAAATAATAAAATTCACCAAAATTTCACATTTTGAATTTTAATCACTTAGGAACAAACCCCATATTTTTCTTAGGTCTATTTGGTGGGATATTAAATTTTAAAGCCCTAAGGTAATTTTAAATAAAAAGATATATTTTTTTAGCATTTCCACTAAAATAATTCTAATAAATCAAAGAAAAATTAGAAAATTGTAAAGATTGATTCTCTGATTTCCTTGATATTAGAGAGATTTTTGAAAAATATAAAATTCATTTTTAACCTTTATTTTATTTTTAAATTAATTAATACTCCAAAACTTAAAATAATTATAATAAAAAGAATATAATTCAAAAATCACCAAAATTGGTCCAAGAGGTCCTCTGGTCATTAGGAATGTCCCATAATTTTCTTAAGGACAGAACCTTTCCCTTGGTCATATTATCAAATTTTCCTTGGAAATCCCTATTTTCCACCAAAAATAATTACATAATTAAATTATATACAGAAAAATCACATTTTCTCCTCTCATGTCTTTATTGACATACGAGTGAAGTCACATAAAAATTTCAAGTTTATTTAAGCTCAATTTAGTGAGTTATGAAATTATTAAGCTTGAAAGGCAAAATGGTAATTAAAATTTTAATCTTTAATTAAAACTTTAGGCTTAACAAAATTAAAGAATAAAATATTTGATCTTAATCTGATTTGGATGATTGAAATTTAAATAATTAAGGGATAGAAACCTATTAAACAATTTAAAAATAATTAAAATGAACTTTAATTGAATAATTGATTAAATTTGGAAGAATAATAAAATTGGAATTATTAAAATAGGGATATTATTAGGAAGAGATTTGTTCTTTAATCTAAGGATCCCTAAATTAATCCTCTCAATAATATTTAATTCCCAATTAAAATGATAATTCAAATTTAAGATTTAAGATGTTAAAAGACTTAACCATTAAATTAAATTAAAGTTAAATTATTAAACTCTTTTAAATTTTCAATTAAGATTAAAAATAAAATTAAATTAAAATTTAAATTAAATTAAATTAAAACATATTAAATTAAATCAAATTAATTTAAATCAAATTAAATTAAAAATAAATTAAAATCAAATTAAATTAAATTAAATTAAAATTAAAAATAAAATTAAATTAAAATTTAAATTAAATTAAATTAAATTAAATTAAATTAAATTAAATCAAATTAAATTAAATTAAAGGAAATTAAATCAAATTAAATTAAATCAAATTAAATTAAATCAAGTTAAATTAAATTAAATTAAATCATATCAAATCAAACTAAATTCAATTAAATTAAATTAGATAATGGAATCAAGTTAAAATTAAATCAAATTAAATTAAATTAAAATTAAATTTAAACCAAATTAAATTAAATTAAATTAAAGTTAAACTAAATTAAAAATAACATCACCTAAGACATAAAGAAATTCAAAAATAAATATAAAGCAACTTGAACACTATTCCAAATTTAAACCCGTTAACTGAAATTAAATTAAATCACAAACCATTTGAACACCAATTTGCCCTCGAAAACTTTTATTGGCATAACTCCTAAACAGAATGTTAAATGAAGTGTTACTTCACTTATAGGATATTCAAATGTCCTAGTTCACTGAACAAGATAACAACAAAATTTGAAATTCTCGGACGATCAATTCATTTGTATAATTAAATTCATTTGGACTTAAAACAATTCTAGCAATATTGAAAAGATGTTTAAGATTCTTCTTAAGCACTTCCTCAATATGATAGGATGTTTATAAGAACAACTCGAACTTAATTGTTCTTCGATGAAGAAAATCGTCCTCAAACCAGAACACAAGAACCTAGACGTCATAGGAAATGACTAGCTATAGGATTAGGAATTTGGTAGAAAACCAAAACCCTTCCCTTAGCTTTACCTAGGAACTTGCTTAAATATTCTAAATATTGTTTAAGTGCAGCCTGGGATGACGGGAAGACCCTCCAGGTACGCTTTTATTTTATTGCAATTTACTTTCTTGCAATTTACCTTATTGCAATTTATTTAATCGCATCGCACTTACTTTTCTGCATGATAAACAACTCGTTGCATGAAGACCCACACCTTTAGGATAGTCCCTAAAACTCGAAACCAAAACTAAATTAAAAGTCATTGCAAGATAAAATTCACCGCCACAACATTTCAAAATATAAAACAACTCAAAATTTAATCACAAACAGAATACAAAACTACAATTACAACTAAATTAAAACGTCTTGTTGGATGATCAGGAATACCTCGGATGATGTAACCTACGTGTTGCTAATGGGATTTCCCACGGTCTAAATGAAAGTGTGGAATTCATTCAGTTGAGTTTAGCAAATTCATCTGGACTAAGTGAATCCGATAAAATTAATGATGTCGGAAGGATGGAACCGTGGGATCTTAACCGGTGTTGTTATAATCAACTTTAAGATTTGTTTTAATTAAAACATAAAAAACACTCGGAAATTAAGAATTTCTCTAAACCAAAACACTTTTCTCATCTCTTGATTTATGACTTCTAAAACTAAACCTCTGCAACAACAAGGAGCTCGGAGCATGGTGGGCAGCACGGCCATCGTCATCAAGAAAACCCGAGTCTACTTCAAGAAAACTTTCTTAGAATTAAACAACAATCCATAGGATTTCGAGGTAGTTTCGCCTAGTGCAACATAAATCCTCAACTCTTCGTTAGGCATTTGCATAGCAAATTAAGCCCTAACCGGTCTTAGGATTCCGAGGTAGTTATCCGATATGACATAAACCCTCATATCTTCGAGGCTATTTGTATGATCACATCATACGAATATAAGTCCTAATTAATTAAAAATTGGCAAGATCAAAACATTAAATAAACATTAGGGCCTTCCTAAATTCAAGCCAAACAATAGGATAGTCGGGAAATTACCGAAGTTTGCTTTGAATCTGTGATTTCTCCTACCTTTCTTCCTTTGAATTCCCAAAACAAAATGTTTCAAATTTGATCCACTCCCTATTGAAATTCTAAAATTCAATCCCTCGAAAACATAAATTTCGAGATTCTCGAGAGCGTAACTACCGATTATTATCGAGAGTTTTCTTAGGTGATTCTCGTCACTTAAGATGTAATTAACTATGAGGCTTGCCCTTATATGGAATTTTAAGAACCTGTGTAATATAAACCCCGTTTAATGCTTTCATATTAAGCAGTGGAGCTTGTCGGCTTATAAAATTGGTTTGCAGACCAAACGGATGTCACGAATCTTCTAGTTTATTTAATCGAGCCCCATCACCAAGCAGTGTGTCAATTCTCCGGGATAGATGTACAGTTTGTGGTGCGGTGCTCATTTATATAAACTATTCGGGATGTGAGATCAGTTTGATTTCATATCTTAAAATTTTCAAATTTAAAATTATTTTCAAAATCAAATACTACTTTTCAAATTATTTATTTAAATTAAATTAAAAATTCGCCGCACAATTTCTGTTAGGCGACCCCCTTTTCAAAATACAACACATAACCTAAAAATATGCCGGCAGTTATATTAAAGTCTTTTAAAAAATTTCAAAGCATTTATGCCATTTATTGGAAAAAGATTTAATTTTAAGTTTAATGATGATTGCTTAAAAGCTTTTGAAACTTTAAAAGAAAAATTAATCACTACACCTGTTATAGTTTCTCCTAATTTGGAAAACCTTTTGAATTAATGTGTGATGCTAGTGATTTTTCTATTGGAGCTGTTTTAGGTCAGAAATATGATAAAATTTTCAAAGTGATTTAGTATGCTAATAAAACTCTTAATGAAACTCAAATTAATTATACCACTATTGAGAAAGAGTTATTAGCTATAGTATTTTCCTTTGATAAATTAAGATCATATTTAATTGGAACTAAATGTGTGGTGCATACTGATCGTTCTACTATTAAGTATTTAATGAAGAAGAAGGATGCAAAACCAAGATTGATTAGATGAATTCTTCTTTCACAAGAATTTGATTTTAAGATAGTAGATAGGAAGGGTGTTGATTATCAAATTGCTGATCATCTGTCCAGGCTTGAAACTAAAAAATCTCTCTGTGATGCTGATACAACTAAAATATATAGTATTTTTATGCATATTTTTATACCTAGATTTGATGATATTGCACTTTAATGGAAGGTATTTTGTGTTTTTCTTGCAGATATGATGAAAATGATTAATTATGATGAAAGGAGAGAAAAAGGATCAAATTTTGAGCAAAATTATGAAGTTTGAGAAATTTGGTCTCTAGCGCCTAAGCGCCAAAGTGCCTGCGCTTAAGCGCCACAGTTAAAAATTGAATTTTAATTAAATTTGGCGCCATTTTCAAGGGGTGTTTGAAGCAACTTTTAGTGGTGACTTCCTTAACTTCCTTTGGGCGTCAAATATGATTAAAGTGATGCATCTTTTGGTGGATACATTGAATCTGGACATGATTTGAAGAGACACCAAGGCACTATTTGGAAAATAATAAAAATAAAGCCTCATAATATGAAAGTGTGTGTGTTGTTATTGGAGTAATAGTAGTTAGTGTTTTGAAAGTGTAAGGTTTTGAAGTTCTTCTTTTCTATAGTTGTTAGTAGAGAGTAGAGAGTAAGAAAGGAAAAATGGTTGGCGTGAAGCCTTCTTCTCACCAATTTTCTTTTATCCTTATATGTAGGTTTTATTGAAGTTTAAAGCTTTTATTAGAGTCATCGGAGTTAGGTGCCAACCTCTGTAGAGTTGTATTGTGGAAAGAAAAATTCCAAAGGAACTTCTAGAGTCTTGTGGAGAGGATTTGCAGATAAATATTTATCTTTGTTTTTACATTTTTTTAAGTAAGATTGTTGTGTTTTCATTTTGGATTATGTTTTCATATCAAGTTGTGTTTGTGTTTTCTTCATGAAATTTGAGTAGTTTACTTTATCTTTTTCTTTCTTAGATGATGAAGTAATTAAATTGTGGATGTATGTCATGGAAAGTATAAGTGTTTAATGATGGAATAAATTGTGATGATTCAATTCCTTGAACTTAATTTACTTCTTGATTTGGCCAATTAAAATGTTAAAATTAGTTGTGAGATTATGTAAGATCCAATACGGTATTGTCTCAAACAACAATTGGAAAGAATCACATGTAATTATATGGGTGAGAATTTTAGTCCATATGATTGAATGCAAATATATATGGAGATATGGTTTATTGGGGAGTAATATTAGAGGACTTTAGACTGACAGGCTAATGCCCCCTAATTTATTTTGTTATTTTAAATTTTTTTTATGAGATGTTAGCCCCCAGACTGAGGTAATAAAGGGAACTCTAGAGTGAGTGCTGGTATCTTCCCTGTCTACCCATCTACAAATCTTCAAAATTTCAAATTAACCAATTTTCTTCATAGAACCAAGTAAGGGTAAAGAATATAATTGCCCCTATTTGGTACAATACATTTAAATACTTCCACAACACAAATATTCATAATTATTACTCATTCATTGAAGAAGGAAAAAGATATTTGATTCTTATAACTTTTATATCATGCTTAGAGTATTGATAATTTTATTTCCTGGTTATGCTTTTATTAAAAATATCAAAAATAACTTTTCAAAATTAGTACCTTAAAACATACTTACAAAATTCAATTGAAAATGTAAAAAAGTAGTTTTTCTTATTTCTTTAAAGTTTAGTCATTTCCCTGTGGGTTCAATATCTCGGGACTTAATCAGAAAGTCCTATATTACTTGATAAATAATACGTATACTTGCGTAGTATCCCATATTATAAATCATAAATTTACTATCTAAATCGTAAGCATAAATATTTCGAGCATCAAGTTTTTGGCGACATCATCGGGGAAATTGATTAGAATTTCATTTAAAGAAAATTAAGAAAAAATAAAATTTTTTTACTTTACTTTTCTTTTGTTAGTGTGTTTTGTTTTATTTTATTTAACATTGTATGTGTAGTTCAGGGTCTGAGGGACTTGTGTCTTACGATTTTGAATTAGAAAGAACAATCAGAAAAATTAAAAAAAATAAAAAATCAGAAAAAGATAAAAATATTCAAGAAATGACAAATCATCAAAATCAAAATGTTGACATCGATCAAGAATTTAGACCTTTAAGAGAATTTGCTAACCCTACAGTGGATGAACTTCATGGTAGTATTCAACACCCTGCTGTAGCTGCTAATTACTTTGAGCTTAAATCTGTTATTATCCAAATTGTGTCTAATAATTAGTTTTGGGGAGCACCAACTGAAGATCCTAATTTACATCTTGCAAACTTTATAGAGTTGTGTGTTACTTTTAAATATGATGGTGATTCAGATGATGCTATTAGACTTAGAATTTTTCCTTTCTCACTAAGAGACAAAGCTAAGATATAGTCAAATTCATTATCACCTGGATCTATCAGAACTTAGGATGATTTAGCACACAAATTCCTTGCTAAATATTTTCTACCATCAAAGACTATGAAAGTTAGAAATGATATCACATCTTTTTTTCAGTTTGAAGGTGAATCTATATATGAAGCATGAGAACGATATAAAGATCTCCTCAGAAAATGTCCACATCATTTGATACCAGATTGGTTAATAATTCAAACCTTTTATAATGGATTAGTTGGATCTCTTAGATCTATTATCAATGCTGCTGTAGGAGGATCACTGATGTCTAAACAGTTTACTGATGCTTATGCTTTGATAGAAGAAATGGCTACTAATAATTTTCAATGGCCTTCTGAAAGGTTAAATCCTAAAAAGGTAGCTAATATTCATGAAAATGATGCTTTTGCGATGTTAGCAAATAAAGTTGTTGCAATTTCAAGGAAGATGGACCAATTTGGAATGAATTATTCTCAGTCAATTTCCATGATTGAAGAAAATTCATTAAGTCAAATGGTTGATTCTCATACTTCACCAGAAACTTTGAATGCTATAAGTAATCCTAATAACCCTTATTCTAATTATTACAAACCAGGTTGGAAGAATCATCCAAACTTTAACTGGAATACCAATAATTAGGGTGGTGTTAATCAACAATGGGGGAACAACCAAGTAAACCCATTGGGGAACTGGAACAACCAAGGGAATAATAATTATGGACCAACCTATCCTCCAGGTTTTAACAATGTTTCACAATTTAAGGAGAAGAAGTTGTTTATTGAAGAAGTGGTGTTACAAATGGGAAATCAATTGCAAAAAGGAGCTACAATTAGAAATATTGAAAATCAATTGGGAAAAATTGCCAATACATTAAGTAATAGATCCCAAGGTATGCTTCCAAGTAATACTGAAGTAAATCTAAGACATAAGAATAAATAGCATGTAAAATCAGTTCAATTGAGAAGTGGAAGAGAGTTGGAAGGTAGAGTTCAAAAAGAAATTGAAGTAGAGAAAGAAGAGATTGATGAACCAAAAGAGGATGCTCCGAAAGGTTTGGAAAGACCTATTTCTCCACTTAAGGAAGATTTGGAAAAACCACCACTCTATTTCTTCAAAGACTTCATCAAGAAAATTGGATAAATAATTTTCAAAATTCTTGGAGATATTTAAAAAGCTAACAATCAACATTTCATTTGCTGAAGCCTTAGAATAGATGCCAAGCTATGTGAAACTTATGAAGGATATTCTCAAAAAAATAGGAAGTTTGAAGAAAATGAGACAGTTGCACTTAGTGAGGAGTGCAGTACAATAATTTAGAAGAAGCTTCCTGAAAAGTTTAAAGATCCTGGTAGTTTCACAATTCCATGTGAAATGGGAAATAGATTTTATGGAAAAGCTTTATGTGGTTTGGGTGCAAGAATTAACATTATGCCTCTTTCAATATTTAAAAGACTGGGATTAGGAGAAATAACTCGAACTACGGTAACTCTGCAATTATCAGATCGTTCGATCACATATCATAGATGACTATAGAAGATGTTTTGGTAAAAGTAGGTCAATTTATCTTTCCTATTGATTTCATTGTGCTGGATATGGAGGAAGATAAAGAAATACCCATCATTTTAGGAAGAACAATCCTAGCCACAAGCAGAGCTATGATAGATGTGCAAAAAGGGGAATTAACAATGAGAGTTAACGATCAGACTGTTACATTCAATATTTCAAAATCAATGAAATACCCTGCAAGAGGTAAAGATAATGAATGTTATCAATATTTGAGTGAATGTCATTTCAAATCAACTTATGAAGAGAAGTCTAAAATATAAGAATTAGAACATGAGCAAGAAGAGGAGTTACATCATTCTGAAGATTTTCATGAGGAAGATCTAAATTATGTTCGTGAAAAGTTTGAACTGTTGGACATGACTGAAAATATGAATCTTTTGGTCCAACAGTTGAAAAACCTCCTGAACTTGAGTTAAGGATGCTTTCTGGTCATTTGAAGTATAGTTTTCTAGGTGAGTCCTCAACTTTGCCAGTGATAATTTCCTCTCAATTAACTAAAAATAAGAAGAGAGTTTGTTTGAAGTTTTGAAGAAATAAAGAAAACCTTAGGATGGACAATAGCTGATATTAAAGGAATCAATCCTTCAATTTGTATGCATAGAATTCTTATGGAATATAATTGCAAACCACGGGCTAAGCCTCAAAGGAGATTAAATCCTATTATAAAATATGTTATTAAGAAAGAAATTTTAAAGTGGTTGGATGCTAGGATTATCTACCCTATTTCAGATAGTGCATGAGTTAGTCTTATTCACTGTGTTTATAAGAAAGGAGGAGTAACTGTGACTGATAATGAAAAGAATGAGATTATACCAAGAAGACAAGTTACAGGTTGGCGAATATGCATTAATTATAGAAAATTAAATCTTGCTACAAGGAAAGATCATTTTCCACTCCCATTTCTAGATCAGATGTTGGATAGACTGGCTGGACATAAATACTTTTGTTTTCTGGATGGATATACTGGGTAACACCAAATTTAAATTGCTTATGAGGATCAAAAGAAAACAACGTTCACAAGTCTTTATTGTATGTTTGCTTTTAGAAGAATGAATATTGATTTATGTAATGCCCCTACTATATTTCAGAGATGTACGATGGCTATTTTTTGTGATTTAATTGAAAAAGGGATTGAAGTTTTTATGGACGACTTTTCAGGGTTTGGAAGTTCATTTAAATCATGTATAGAACTTTTATCTAAAATTCTAAAACACTGTGAAAAAAACTAATTTGGTCCTTAAATAGGAAAAATGTCAATTTATGGTAACAGGAGGAATTGTATTAGGACATAAAATATCAGAAAAGGTTTGGAAGTAGATCCTGCAAAAATTCAAGTTATATCTAAATTACCTTGTCCAACTAATGTAAAGGGAATTAGAAGTTTTCTGGGACATGCAGGATTTTATAGGCGTTACATTAAATAATTTTTCAAAAATTTCAAAACCCTTATGACGTTTATTGGAAAAGGATGTAATTTTTTTATTTTGATGATGAATACCTAAAAGCTTTTGAAACATTAAAAGAAAAATTAATCACCGCACCTATTATAATTTCACCAAATTTGGAAAAACCTTTTGAATTAATGTGTGATGCTAGTGATTATGCTATTGGTGTTGTTTTGGGTCAAAAATATGATAAAATTTTCAATGTAATTTACTATGTTAGTAAAACTCCTAATGAAGCTCAATTAATTATACCACTATTGAGAAAGAGTTATTAGCTATAGTATTTGCGTTAGATAAATTTCGATCATATTTAATTGGAACTAAATATGTAGTGCATACAGATCATTCTGCTATCAAATATATAACGAAGAAGAAAGATAAGAAACTGAGATTGATTAGATGGATTTTTCTTCTGCAAGAATTTGATTTTGAGATAGTAGGTAGGAAGGGTGCTAAAAATCAAATTGTTGATCATCTATACAGGCTTGAAACTGAAAAATCTCTTAGATTAAGGAACATTTTCCTGATGAAAAATTGTTCACTATTAATGAGTGGTGTATTCCGTGGTATGCCGATATTGTAAACTTTATTTTCAGTGATTTAATATTATATGGTTTCACATACCAGGAAAGGAAGAAATTTCTATCTGATGCTAAAAATTATTTTTGGGATAACCCATTTTTATATAAACAAGGAAAGAATTTGATCATTCGAAGATGTGTTTCCTTAGAAGAAACTTATGAAATTATTCAAAAATGTCATAATTCTGATTATGGGGGACATTTTGGAGTTGATAGAATTGCATATAGAATTTTACAATCTGGATTTTATTAGCCTACAATTTTTAAAGATGTTAATACATATATTAAAAATTGTGATCATTGTCTGCGTGTAGGCAATATTTTTAGAAGAAACAAGATGCCCTCAATTATATGTTGGAAGTTGAAATATTTGATGTTTTGAGATTAGATTTCATGGGACCATTTACAACATCTTTCAGAAAGATTTATATTTTAATAGCAGTAGACTTTGTATCCAAATGGATTGAAGCACTTTCTTTACCTCAATGTGATGCTCAAAGTGTTGCAAAGTTTTTAAGAAAGAATATATTTTATAGATTTGGAATACCAAGAGAAATCATAACAGATGGGGGAAGTCATTTTAGAAATGCGATTATGGAGAAGTTATTAAAGAAATATTATATTAACCATCGCATTGCTACTGCTTATCATCCACAGATAAGTGGTTTGGTTGAATTATCCAATCGTGAAAGTAAAAGAATATTGGAAAAGACTGTTAATCCAAATAGAAAGGATTGGTCAATCAAACTGGATTATGCTTTGTGGGCCAATAGAATTGCTTACAGAACTCTTATAGGGATGTCCCCATATAGGCAAATTTTTATAAAAGCTTGCCATTTACCTATTGAACTTGAGCATAAAGCATATTGGGCTATAAAAGAGTTAAGTTATAATTTAAATGATGTTGCTGAGAAGAGATTATTGCAATCAAATGAGCTTGAAGAGATAAGGAATGAATCTTATGACAATGCTAAGATTTATAAAAAGAAGATGAAGTTAGGGCTTGATTAGAAGATTCTTACTAAAAATCTTGAGCCAGGACAAAAAGTTTTGTTGTATAGTGCCAAGATGAAAATTTTTGCTATAAAACTTCAGTCCAAATGGATCGGTCCATTTATTGTGATAAAAGTTTATTCTTATGGAGCTGTGGATATTCAAGATCCTAAGACTAGAAAAATATTTCAAGTTAATGGTCATACACTTAAACCTTATTTTTTAGTCGATTAACTTAAACCTGATGAGAACCTAAGGTTGGGTCACTCAGAATAAGTTCTGGGTATGTCAGGGTGAAGACATTAAACCAAGCTCATTGTGGGAGGCAACCCATAGTTATCAGTGTGCTTTGCTTTATGTTTGCTTTGTGTGCTTTGTTTGGATTGTTTTCATGATTATGTGGTAGTAAGAGATTAGTTCTAGTGGTGTTTATTTGACATTAATTGATGACTTAAAAGAGTCAGAATGAAAATTTTGGACATTTGACAGAACTGTGCAAAAATATGTACTAGCGGCTAAGTGCGGTCTGGTTGGCGCTTAAGCATCACAGTTATGAAAAATGTGATAAATGAATTTCTAGAAGCCAAAATTTGTGGGGAAGTCATTTTAAAAGTTACTTTGGAGTTTTAAAACGTCTAGGGTGGGTTTTAGTACTTACCATATCTATGAAAAGGCCCTGAATTAAGAGAAACAAGTGCCCCAGTCCCTATTTTCATTCCTGAGTATTAAGAAGAGTGTTTTGAGTGCAAAAATGCCTTCTTGAGAGAGTGAAATTAAGAAGAAGGAGGAAGCCAACAAGAAGAAATTTATTAATCAAAGTGCGCAAGAGTTATACAGCGGATTCTTAGCAGTTAGTATTCAAGGTATTGCAGAAAGGATTGTGAAGATTGAAGCCAACGAGAAGTCAATTGAAGCAAAGGTAAATGAAACTAACTCTCATTTAATACATATGGGATGGCAACTTAAAAAATCCAATTCAGTCATACAAGTCATGTGGAAGAAGCAGATAAGGTGATGTTTCTGAAAAACAAATGGTTAGAAGAAGAAGAAGTGAGAGCTTTCAACCATCGCCCGTTTTATCAGATTTATATTCTAGATGGTTCAAATTGAACTAATGGTGGTTCTGGATATATTCAACCTAATGGAGATTGGAATTAATTTGAGTATAGTCTAATGTTGTGGTTTTATGTGTTAAGTGTTTTGTGTCTAGTGTTATATGTTTGTGTTTTATTGAACTTTAATGTGTGTTTGTTACATCTTAATGATGTAAATTTATCTTTGTTTTTATTTAATTGAATCATTGTGTATTGAGAAATTTCATCCAAAATGTTTGGAAAGAAATTTTTAGTTTGTATTAAGAGTGGTTGTTTTAATTAAATAAAAGTTTGTGTTTGTGTGAAATTTTTTTGGAATTGATGGAAATTTAACTTTCTTTGGAGAATTAGAAAATTTTATAGGGGAGAAATGAATATTTGAAGTGATTTAATTAACCAAGGGGTTTAGTTCATTTTTAATTTATTTGTAAAAATTGGGGTACTGGTGCCTAAGCACCTGAACTTAGGCGCTTAAGCGCCAGATTTTGCGGCTAAGCACCGATGCCTCGCGATTAAGCGCCGGTTCGTGAAAATTGATTTTCTATAGTTAAAAACCCAAAAATTGAGATTTTTAACACCTCACGTCACCCTTGACCTCTCAAAACTGCAAAATAAGATTAGCACATCCTTAGATTGGATCAATTAAGAGCCGATTTGAACGAGATTTGTTAGATTGGAATTCCTTGAGGTATGAGCACTACTCATAAGTAAAAATTTTTTATTTTCACCATATATTTTGAGTACATTGTTGAAAATCTTAAAATCATTATTTATGGTGAAATTTGAGGAAAAGCATGAGAAATTGCTTGGATTTAGTGGAAATCACTTTTGGATGTTAAATTATCAGGTTTTGTTTAATTTTAGAATTTATGGTGAATTTTTGCAATTTTTTTTAGAGATGACTCCAAAGTCAAAGTGCTCGACAGATAAAGCAAAATTTGATTTCAAAAAATTTGTTAGTGCGAGAGTAAAGGATCGATATGTCGACGCACTGTCGTCACATAAAATGATTCCTGAACGAGTATTTAGTAAGCCAGGAGAATTTATTGAAGAAATGATTACAAGAAGGAATTAGGAGAATTACTGTTACTTCTCCGTTGTCGCTGTTGTTTTTGTGGTCAGAGAGTTTAATGCAAACTTGCTTGCAACAGAAGAGAATTTGGTGATGGTTAGAGGTGAACGTGCATTTTTTACCTGCAGTAATCAATGTTTTCTACCACTTGCCTCTTGCATTATTTTATTTTTATGCTAATTATCATCCTACTGAAGGAGAATGAGATGAGATCAATCTTTTTTAACTGATGGAAGAGGTTTATGGAAGATAACAAATGAAAGAAGAGTAAATTTTTAAGCCTCTAAGTTGAATGCCATTTCAAAGGCATGACATTGTTTTATCTCATCTAAACTGTTGCCTTCAAGTCATAATAGTGAAGTTACGAGGGAGAGCTTTTCTGAACCATTGTATTCAGTTAGGAAAGCCTATTGATGTAGGAGCTATTATTTTTTATTATGTGATGAAATGTGCTAGATCTGCTACTACTTCAGGTATGGGATTTCCATCCTTTATTCATTCTATTTGTGAACAGTCTGGTGTGAAGTTTGAAACATGGGAGGAAGATCTTCAGCCATTGAGACCTATTACAAGTGTAAATGTTGGTGCTTACACTGTACATTCAGAGTTCGGTTGGAGAGGAGGATTTAGAGCTTCCACTACTTCTACTTGACGTGCTACTACTTCCAGAGGATCATCATCTGGTGATTCACAGACTGGACTATTAAAGAAGATTTTGAAGAAAGTGAGTCTTACCCGAGAGCATGTTAGAGATATGGATGGTAAGATTAAAAATATTGAAAGGTATATTTTTAAACATGATGAATATGAGGAGAATTATCAGCAGAGAATTATCAGCAGTACATGGATAGAGTGATTAGAGGTGATCACAGTGCTAAGATGCCCCCTCATCCATTTTATATACCTTATGTGCCATCCAGAGACTGGGCTAAAGAAGATGATGATGAGGATGATGATTAGGGTTGCTGTGTTTAGTTTGTTTAGTTTTGTGATTTTCTTATGTGTAGTTATGTTTTTATTTTAATGTTTTTATAAGTGATGTGATGTTTAATTGTTTTGTGATGTATTTATGAAATGAACTCTGATATTGTATAGAGCATAGTTTGACTATTTCTTTTTATGCACATTCAGATGTTTATGTAATAAATTAATGTTTAATGTTCTAGCTTGTGATATCTGTGTAGTAGTAAATGTTTTAAATTTGTAATTAGTATTTGAATTTTTAATAGAGTATAATTTAATTCAAAACCTGTTAGGAAATGTAGAATACTATTAAAAACCACTATTTGAAAATTGAATGTTTAAAAAATTTTAAAATCTACTACCAGTTATTATCTACTATTGTTGTGATTTTAGTTATGTTAAGTTGGTGTGTATTTGCTTCGAAAACCTCCACTACTGTAGAAGTCTTTTAAAATTTTTATTTCATGAAAAACTGAATTTAGTTTCTTTTTTCTCCTGTTTTTCTTTAAAACTGTTATGCTTGGATATTTAGGATATTGAAATTCCTGCAAGCATGTTATTTTAGTTTTTAATTCTCACTCATGTATCATTTCTTATGCTTAAATGATTTTATCCTGATTAAAAATTAAAGCTTAGGGGGAAATTCAAAAAACTAAATTTTTCAAAAACCTAAAATTTTATTTGTTCTCAAGTTTACTTAAATTGAATTTAGTTTTTGATTGAAAATAATTATGTATATGAAGTTAGATTACAGAAACAAAATTTTGAATATAGAAATGAATAAAAGAATTTAGTTAAAATTTATAGTTATAATGAAAAATATAAAGTTAAAATGTTCTTAATAAAGAAATCTTAAATATAGTTTAACTGTCTTTGGATAGAAATGTTGTATTTTTGGATGAATAGATAATTTAACTTTTATTTTTCAATGCTTAAATTTCTTTTATTAAGAGATAATTTCCAACACTATTATTATGATTTTTAAGTGAAAGATACATATCAGACCTTTATATTAAATGGAAGGGTGGATTTCAAAATCATTAAAGGCCTATCCAGATATAGTAATCCTTACCTTATAAAAAAAGAAAGAAAGAAGAAAAAAGAAAAGAAAAGAAAAAGAAAAAAAGAAAAAAAGTATATAAAAAGGAAGGAGAAGCTTGAGGATTTTTGAAGCAACTTTTGGTGGTGACTTCCTTGACTTCCTTTGGGCGGCAAATATGATTGAAGGGGTGCATCTTTTGGTGGATACATTGAATCTGGACATGATTTGAAGAGACAACAAGGCACCTTTTGGAAAATTTTAAAAATGAAGCCTCATAATTTGAAAGTGTGTGTGTTGTTATTGGAGTAATTGTGGTTAGTGTTTTGAAAGTGTAAGTTTTGGAGTTCTTGTTTTCTATAGTTTTTAGTAGAGAGTAGAGTGTAAGAAAGGAAAAAGAGTTGGTGTGAAGCCTTCTTCTCACCAATTTTCTTTTATCATTATATCTAGTTTTTATTGAAGTTTTAAGCTTTTAAATTAGAGTCATCAGAGTTGTGCACCAACCTTTGTAGAGTTGTATTGTGGAAAGAAAAATTCTAAAGGAACTTCCAGAGTCTTGTGGAGAGGAGTTTCAAATAAGTATTTATCTTTGTTTTTACTTTTTTTTAAAGTAAGATAGTTGTGTTTTCATTATGGTTTATGCTTTCATATCAAGTTGTGTTTGTGTTTTCTTCATGAAATCTGAGTATTTTACTTTATCTTTTTCTTTCTTAGATGATGAAGTAATTAAAATATGGAAGTATGTTGTGGAAAGTATAAATGTTTAATGCTAGAATAAATTGTGATGATTCAATTCCTTGAACTTAATTTACTTCTTGATTTGGCTAATTAAGATGTTAAAATTAGTTGTGATATTATGTAAGATCCAATGCGGTATTGTCTCAAACAACAATTTGAAAGAATCACATGCAATTATATGGGTGAAAATTGCAGTCCATATGATTGAATGCAAATATATAAGGAGAAATGCTTTATTGGGGAGTAAAATTAGAGGACTTTAGAGTGATAGGATAATGCCCCTAATTTGGTTTGCTATTTTAAATTTTGTTAAGAGATGTTAGACCCCCGATGGAGGGAATAAAGGGAACTCTAGAGTGAGAGATGGTATCGTCCCTGCCTAACCCATCTACAAAATTTCAAAATTTCAAATTAACCAATTTTCTTTATAGAACCAAGTAAGGGTAAAGAATATAATTGCTCCTATTTGGCACAATACATTTAAATACTTCCACAACATAAATATCCATAATTATTACTGTTTCTTTGAAGAAGGAAAAAAATATTTGATTCTTATAACTTTTATATCATGTTTAGAGTATTGATAATTTTATTTCCTACTTAACTTTTGTTGACCTCATTTCTGGTGAGATCTTTCATTTCCTCTTTTTGCTTAGGATCTAGCCATAGGTTTTCCCTTTGACTATCCTAGAGGACTAGAAGTGGGACCCACCACTTAGAATTTTAAACACTTCTTAACTTTTCTTGAATCCACACAAATGACCATAAACCTCCAAGCCTCTTTGGAAGGTTAAAAGTCAGATGTGGAGGTTCAAGGATGAGTTCCAATGGGATTCTTTGGCCTTAGGATTACCCTGGGTGGTCTGGTCTTAGTGAGTTTCAATCTACACACACCACACTCTCACACACATTCTAAACCCTGAAACCACTCTTACCCAACTTGGCTTCCTGACTCATGTAGGAAACTCATATGGATGGACCTCAACCCCTAAGCCCCTGGCTAAGAGGGTTAGGAACAACATATTGAGTGCCTAAAATGAATCCTCTCATGGCTCTTATGAGCTTAATATGGCTTCATGGCTCAACCAAAATGGTTTCATTTTACTCACACCTAATCAATCTTTATTTTTCCCAAATTTCAAATTTTGACCCCCGGGGCCCTGAACCCACCAAACCTACCAAATACCCTTGAAATCTCACAAAATCTCCAAAATCTCCAAAATTGCTTAAATTAGCCAATTTTTCTCAAAATCAATCCTAAACATTCCCCACCACTCAAATTGATCATTCATGACCAAATATACTAAAATTTTTAAAAAATAGCTCCCAATACCCTGCATGTACTCTCCTTATACCCTAAATAGCCTAAAATTCCAAAAATTCAAAAAATTTTCAAAAAATCCCAAAAATTCAAAAATATTATCTAAATCATTTTCATCAACTATAAATTCCCTAATTTTTTCAATTTAACCCAATTTGATCAAAAAATGCCAAATGGGCGCTTAAGGCCCAAAGTGACCAATTAATCCAATCCATCCCAAATTGAACCCAAATGTCACCCAATTTTCCCCAAATTTATTTTGAAACTTTCCTAACATTCCCACAAGTAAAACTCTAACTTAATTTACCCATTATTTGGACCCAAACTCCACCCAAGCCTAACTCAAACTAAAATTCTTTAAATTGGCCTAAACCAATCATGAACCCAAATAAGTCCATATCCCAAAATTAAGCCCCAACCAAAATTGAAAACTCATTTTCACACTTCCATAAACATTTTGCAACATTAATTTTACATCAAACCCAACATTAGCCCAACTTTAGCCCAAGTTAGCCCAATTTGACCCACTTTGGTCCTATTACTAAAAGTCCAAAATTAAACCTAATTCAACTTCAAATTACCCCAAAGTTATTCCAAATCATTCCTGGCACATTCCTAAACCAAATGCAATATTTATTTGGCACAAACCTTTACCAAATTTTCATCCAAAAGCTTATTTTAAAACCTAAAAGCCCACCTCCTTTAAACATTTTTTTAAAAAATCCCATCTTCACCAAATTTAGAAAGCCCAAAACCTATTCCAAAGCCCATATGGTATTTTTCCTCATCATTCCTTTGATTGATATCATCCCCTAAGTCCTAAATCAATCATCAAATAATTCTAAATCAAGCCTCATGCCAAATCACCCCAAAATGCCAAAATTTCTAGAACATATTTCCATGAAATTAAGCCAAGCCATCCCCAAGCCAAATGGAGCCATTGAGCCATGCTTAAGCCACATGAAGCTATGTAAGACCCTTTCCACCTCATCAAGCCATAAATAGCAAGGGGAGGGAGCCTCTTTCTTAATCCCTCATTAAAGACATTAATCCCTTTTGGTGTCACACTCTAATCCAAGTTGGCCACGTCATTTTAGAAGGGGACTTCACCACCCTTTCCTAGCTGACCCAACTGATTTCCCTCAGCCCAAAATCAGACCTTGGTGGGTGCAACAAGTCTATTTACATGACTTGACCAAAATAAGCCCAAAAGATTCCCTCCCCCCATGCCATATAAATCAAATCTTTGACACATGTCCAAAGCCAATTGAGCTCACAAATCTCAAGCCCTGACCTCACTGACCAGGAGGGTGACCCATGCCTGGCCGGACCACCACCCCAGTCGGCAGAAACCACCAGGTTGAGAGCTCCATGTGAACAAAAAAAAATTCAAAATCTACATGTTGAGCTGTCCCAACCTAAATGGCCATTAGGTCTCTTCTTCTCCTCCCCTAGGCATCAAATCCTAGCCTCCAAACCTCCCTGAAACCAGTCAAGGCCATGGCTATTTAAACTCACCTCCCTCACGGACAAAAGGGTTGATGCACTGGACCTTAGCCAAACTCTGCCAAATTAATCCCAAACTCTTCTCCTAGACTAGAGAAGTCAATCCCCACTGCTTCCTTGCCCTAATCTCCATTAACAGAGCTCAATTTCTCAACTCAAAATCCACCCCAAAATGGGACACTTCACCACAGTGCCAAAACTCCAATTGATCAATTCTACATCATCACTAGACCGATGTCGGCATATTTTTAGGTTGTGTATTTTATTTTGAAAAGGGGGGGTCGCCTACAGAAATTGTCGTCGAAATTTAAATTTTAAATTTAATTTAAATATATATAATTTAGAAAGTAGTATTTGATTTTTGAAAATAATTTTAAATTTGAAAATTTTAAGATATGAAATCAAACCGATCTCACATCCCAAATAGTTTATATAAACGAGCACCACATCACAAACCGTGTATCTAGCCCGAAGAATAGACACACCGCTCGATGATAGGGCTCGATTAAATAAACTAAAAGATTTGCGACATCCGTTCGGCTCGCGAACCAATTTTATAAGCCTACAAGTTCCCCGCTTTATATAAATGAATTAAGTAGGTTTATATTACTCGGGTTCTTTAAAATTCCCTATAAGGGCAAGCCCCTATAGTTAATTACATCTTAAGTGACAGGAATCACCTAAGAAAACTCTCGATAATAATTAGTAGTTCTGCTCTCAAGAATTTCAAAGTTTAAGTTTTCAAATGATTGAATTTTAGAATTTCAATAGGGAATGGATCAAGTTTGGAACATTTTATTTTGGGAATTCAAAGGAAGAAAAGTAGGAGAAATTACAGATTCGAAGCAAACTTCGGTAATTTCCCGACTATCCTAATGTTTGGCTTGGATTTAGAAAAGTCCTAATGTTTATTTAATGTTTTGATCTTGCCAATTTTAATTAATTAGGACTTATATTAGTATGATAAAATCATACAAATAAATTTCAAGATGTGAGGGTTTATGTCGTACCAAACGACTACCTCTGAGTCCTAAGACCTGTGAGGGCTTAAT